>JAPMOQ010058975.1:3525649-3581217 GCA_026543055.1 Argiope trifasciata
GCGCTTGGCTACAAGCTTGGCGGGATTTTTTCTCGCCAATACAAGTGGCGATCTTGAAATCTTGAAGTGGCGATAAAATCTTGAAATGTTTTTAGGCAAAGAAAAGAAATAAAATGTTTATTTAAAGAAGAAAAATAATCACTTTTAATTATTGCACAAAAACAAAGTAAAAAAACCTAATTTTAATTTAACTCGAATACTTGTGTAAAATATATATATATATAATATAAACTGTTTAGGAAATGAAATAGGATTTATTTTTATAGGATTTCCGGTCGGTTTAAGCGGAAATGAAAACCGACTGGACCCATTGCTGGGAAGCAAAATGTTGTGCTGCAGTTTTTGAGTATGCCAACATTTGCGATATGGCGCCAAAAAGGTGTTCTTACTCCCAGATTTTTCTAAAGTCACATGACTTATGTTGGGTACACTTTTTGAGACAAGAAACAAGCTACTAGCTCCCTCCATTTATATATCAGCTCTATGACTGGACCCATTGCCGGGAAGCAAAATGTTGCGCTGCAGTTTTTGAGTATGCCAACATTTGCGATATGGCGCCAAAAAGGTGTTCTTACTCCCAGATTTTTCTAAGTCACATGACTCATGTTGGGTACACTTTTTGAGACAGGAAACAAGCTACTAGCTCCCTCCATTTATATATCAGCTCTATGAGCGGAACAGCAACATTAAAAAATATTTTTGATTCATCTGGCCAGACGGGAGTGGCGCCAATGAAGAAGCAAAAAAAAAATGACTTTAGTTTTTCATCATTATTATTATTGCCTGTCTATTCATTTTTCTTATTCATGTTTCCGGTGGATTATTGTATTCAATTGAGTCATCGATTCTGTATTCGTATAATTAGCTCAAGTTTTTAATCGTTGCAGCATTATACAAAAGTGTAATAAGATCTATTTTACTTTTTTTTACTAGTCCATTTGACGGTATTTACCAAGGATATTGGGTTAGATACTTATTGGAATCCTTTTATTATTGTGTATGTACTCATTAGATCTGCGAATAAAGAAATTTTTAGCCGCGATTAGAGGAATTGGGTCGTATTTTTTTAATCCGCGAATAGTGAAACCGCGAATAAGGAGCTTTTACTGTAATTGCAATTCATCATATTAAATATTACCGGTAGCAGACTTATGCAGAATCATGGATAGATTTTTAAGCGGGCGTAAGCGAGCATTAGACGATAAACAAGCATCAACAAATAAACAGACGAGCGTGGTTCCGAAAATAAAATCAAGAAAATATTCTCAAGAATACTTAAATTTTGGGTTCACTAGTACTGAAGTAAATGAAGAAGAAAGGCCCCTGTGTATCATTTGCTCAAAAATGTTGGCGGCAGACAGCATGAAACCTAATAAACTTAAACGACATTTGAAAATGCTTCATAGTGAGTACGTAAACCAACCCAGAGAATTCTTCGAATTAAAATTAAAATCATATGAAAAGCAAAAATCATTGTTTAAAAAAACTTTGTCTGTGAAGGAAAAAGCTTTAATTGCCTCTTACAAAGTTTCATATAAAATAGCCAGATGTAAAAAGCCTCACACCATTGGTGAAGAGCTTATTTTTCCAAACGTAATAGAGATTGTAGAAATTATGTTTAGAGATAATTTTGCAAAACAATTGCAGTCGATACCTCTTTCAAATGATACTGTTGCCCATCGAATTGCTGATATAGCTGAAGATGTAGAGTGTCAGCTTTTGTCGAAGTAACGTGACAAATTGTTTTCAATACAACTCGATGAGGCAACAGATAGTAATAAAGATGCTCATTTCATTGCCTAGGTTAGATTTTGTGATGATTTGTCAGTAGTAGAAGAATTACTTTTCTGCAAACCAATAGAACTCAAAGCAACAGCACTCTCATTATTTGCTATCTTAAATGATTTTATGAGTGAGGCAAACACAGAATGGAAAAATTGTGTCGGAATATGCACCGATGGAGCTCGTTCTATGTCCGGAAGATTCCAAAGTATTCAAGCACTTGTGAAACAAAAGTCGCCACAGTGCGTCTGGACACATTGCATGATCCACAGAGAAGCTTTGGCTTCCAAAGAAACGAGTCCTGGTTTGAATATTGTGTTAACTACGGTTGTAACCGTAGTAAATTATATAAAAATGAGACCCCTGAAATCAAGAATCTTTTCCGCACTTTGTAAAGACATGGGCGCAGTACATTCAACGTTACTATTTTATTGCGAGGCAAGATGGTTATCACGAGGGAAATTTTTGCAACGTGTTTATGAATTAAGAGAAGAAATCGCCGTTTTCCTAGAAGAGGAAAACAGACCGGAAGCTGACAATTTTCGCGATAGTTTATTTGTGATGAAATTGAGCTACATGGTCGACATATTCGAGAAATTAAATAACTTGAATCTTCAACTGCAAGGAGCAAATACACATATATTGGATACGAGTGATAAAGTTAATGTTTTTTGTAGAAAATTGGAATTGTGGAGCAGAAATTTAAAGCAAGAAAACTTAACAATGTTTGCAAATTTGAATGATTGTATTAAAACTTACAAGGCTCAAGAACAACATATAAAAATTATTTTTGTAACCATTGAAGATCATTTAGCAATGCTAGCAAAGAATTTTAAAAAGTACTTTCTTGCTGACGACAAACTGATATAAAGTTACAAGTGGGTGAGGGATCCATTTCAAAATACTCCAGAAGGGCTCTCAATTGAAGAGGAAGAAACCTTCATAGACTTCACAGCAAGCGGCGAAACCAAAAGACAATTTAGTAATAAATCACTCTTTGAATTTCGGGCAGGAGTGGATGATGAGTTTTCTGCACTAAAAACAAGAGCATTTCGCATTCTACTACCATTTTCAACATCTTACCTTTGCGAAATTGGATTTTCTGCTGTGGCTTCTTTGAAGACAAAATATAAATCTCAGCTAATTATAGAAAAAGAACTGAGAGTGTCTATTTCTAATATGAAACCCTCCTTCGAAAAACTTTGCTCTATAAAACAGGCCCAAGGAAGTCAGTAATAATTATTAAATTTGTTTTTAATTTAGTAAGTTGTTTTAATTTAATAAGTTAATTATTAAATATGTCGAAATGTATTTTGTTTTGTATGTGTGTGTGTGTGTTCTTTCCTTTCAGTAACTTAATCATTTTTTTAAATAACATTTTCTCTTGGATATGCTCGCGCCCCCCCATTAGTGTGCTCGCGCCCCCCTAGGGGGCGCGCCTCACAGGTTGAGAATCACTGTTCTATAAAATAAATTTAGTCTTTTTCCATCATATGTATATTTCAAAAGGAACTAAAAGTCTACCGAAAGTTCCATCACGTTTCTGAAGTTTATTTCGAAAATTACTTCCAATGCATCATGCATGAAATCTCTTATCTATATGTATATATATTCGTAAAGAAATCTATAACTTAAAAATCGCATATTTCCCCACTGAAGCGTATGACAAGGAAACATTCCAAAATTATTTGCCTATTTTCACTGTACTTTGTATTCTATAATGGAAGCATTTTTAAGTTTTCAATTTTTTGTAAATCTACATAAATAAATGTTAAGAATTTGAAAAAAAAATGAAATGCGCAATTCCTTTTTATTAAAATATTATTAAGCAAATTACGCGCTAAATGATTAATTAAAATTTATGTATCAGAAATTTTTCCTTCAAGTTAGGAATGTGTCTTAATTAATCAGTTATAAAATCCTTCAACAATCATGGGAATGAAGCAAATGTAAGGGTATTTTCAGAATCCAACGTCCAACAAAAATATATAGAATCCGTCAAAATAATGGATTCTAATTAATACTTAATGGATTTCAAGCACGTTTATTTATATATTTTTTATTTTTTTTACACAAATCATAAATTTTTTACGTTAATGTTTTTCATAAAATATTTCTTTTATTTTCAACCGCATTTTGTGCCGTTAATGATTTAATCAAATGTTTCTACGATATTATCCAAAGTCTGAAATAATATTATGAAGTAAAGATGACGGAGATGTTAGGAAAAATTCCTGTTAACTCTCTTGATCTATATAAATCAAAATGAATGTTTGTCTGTATGTCTCCTATGCGCTGCCGTCCCGCTCAGTGGAATGCGATAAAACTTTGAATACTTATTATTTGCACTGGCGGGGTGTTTATATGCATAGAAAAATTATGTAATATATAAAATTTTTTGGACCTATTTACCGCATCTATTAACCAAGGATTATAGTCAAATTAATTCGTCAAGGAGACAACAGATTCAGTAAAGGTGCTAAATATTCAAACCAGAGTTAAATTTTCGTTAGTTTCAAGTTAATATTTCATAGATATTGTACATAAATGCTATGTAAGTCTTTCTCTGAGGTCATAGCTTTATTAGAGAGTATGTGAGAAAGTTTTAGGGAAGGCAATCTATCAAGATTAAAATTTTAAATAAAAATTCAATAAAATTTTAGCGCTTTTTGCAGCATCTTTCAGAAATATTAAAGTGAAAAAATTTTGTATTATTTTAACCTAAAAATATTAATTCAACTATATCGTTACACTTATGGCACAAATATTTCTGTATTTAATCAATTTTAAAAGAAAATATTTTAATCACATTTTCTAATATCAATCCTGAGAATTCCGAGCGAATATTAAACGAATCCCGATAGATACAAAAAATAGTTTCTTTCCTTACAATTCTCAAAAAAACACCAAGCATTGCAATTCTAAATGAATATATAAATCTATTATATAAAAATGAATCGTTTTTCGAACTTTATGCACTGCCGTATTATTCAACCGATTTCTATGGAACTTGGTCAACTCATTGCCTGCACCTGCGTGAAGGTTATAGGTAAAGTACAGTTGTCATATTTGCTATATAAAATTGAATTTTTGTTTGTTCACATCCTGTACTGTTGTACAGGATGTGAGCTGCTGTACCGTTTAACCGATAGCAATAAAACTTGGTAAAACTTATTTTTTGCGTTTCGGTGAAGGTTATATTTTAAAATTGATATTTGACAAAAGTCAAGCAGGACATCTCATTGGAATTTATCGCACATATAGATATATTAACTTAATATGATTGATTTCAATGAATGTGACTCAAATGATATCTAAAATACTTTGTAAAAGTGCTATTGTGTTTCTTCTCATTAATGGATAGTCTTCTACACAGGATCTTGTTATTCAGCGTGCTCACTATTTTGTCTGCAGCAAACCGCACAAATTATTCTGAGTTGATCTCACACATACAAAATAAAATTATTCTCGATGCCTCTAAAGGTAAGTTATATATAATAGAAATTTTGCAGGACAAAGAGTAGTTTTGCTGTTCATTAAGTAAGTCTACAAACAATATTTTGCTTATACAAATGTATATCGTGTTGATTACTTCGACAAAAAAATATGTTCCCATAAGTTCGTCACTTTATTAAGTGATCAAACAGCGCTACATCTGGAAATTAGCCAAATAGAGCTTCATAAACAAAAGATGAACAACAATAAAACAGATCGTTCACAAATCGCAAATTCACGTGTTTCAGAGTCTTAAGATCAACATGGGCAAGAAGCGAAAGACAACATTTATATGCTACCTGATCACGAGTATCAGAACCGAAAGACCAAAATGAGGCAAGAAGCTTCACAACCATCCTTAAAATAACATCAATTGGAGAAAATGTACTCACACCAGGCATTCCGCGTTATTCCCACCAACAATCAATTTTATTTTAAACGACTGAAGTTCCCCATTCGACTTGCATTCTAGATGATCTTCAACAATGTGAATGGTCAATCACTTCAAGTGTGTAGTCTGAACCTAAAAAATCTATGTTTTTCACATAACCAATTGTATGCTGGATGCTATGAGTTGGACAGTCAAGAAATTAATTTGATTCTTCTGAAGACGGAAAAAAGTATTTCCTACTCTAAAGCTCTTGAATAAAATAAAATAAAAAAGAATAGAATAAAAATTAGTTACATTTCTCTTTTAAACATTATTACACTTCAATGAATGGATTCAGTTACGATATGAAAATAAACATTTTTTCTATTATTCCTAATTAAACAAGATAGTTATTTTATATTTGAAGTGATATTTCCAAAGTTATTTCTTCTTCTGCAGCAAAGAGCTGGGTTCCAGCTAGTTATTACTAAATACTGAGACCTTAAGTTGAATAAAAAAAAATTTTTTTTTAAATGATAAATTTTTGAAATATATTTTTAAACATAAACTGTTTTGAAAAAATTAAATCTACTTTAGGGAACAAGACCCCACTTTTATTAAAAAATAGAGAAATGGGAAAAACTTCAAAATGATGTAAATATATGTATTGGCGCCAATAAGTCAACAGAATGCTCCGCATACTTATTTTGCAGTACCATCAAGTGACCAAATAATATAATTCTTTAATGTATGCCTCTGAGAGAGTTGAAAATTGAATTAAGTGGTAAAATCCACGATTTGTGTTTAATTTACATGCCATTGTGTTTTCTAAAAAATGAGTTATCGTGGACCAAACCATGGTCCAGTTTGTCGGAGATGAATAGCGATTTATTTTTTGAAATGTTGTGTAATATCATCATTGATGACGAACTTCGTTCGAAAATACTAACAATGAGAACTCGGCTGTGGATAACTGAACTCACTTGACAGCAGTTCCAGCAAAGACGTAAGGGCAATATTATCCTTTGAGTTATTAATTAATTTCCCGAGATGAAGTTAATTTTGTTTTAATGAGTTTGGAATAAAATGGTGACAATATTGCTCTCTTGAATTATCTTGTATTATATATTTAATATGGCAGATTCAGCAAAATTAATCTTCGACAACGAGTTGAATTAAAATTCGTTGTCGAAGAGATAGGTTTGGTTGCAGCAGAAGGCATGAAAAAGAGTGATATAAAGCATTTAATTTAGGAAAGTGAATAATAACAATAATGACAACGAAGTTGTTGAAGATGTTGTGGATCGTGTAATAGTGAATAGAAATTAAGAATACGATCAGGATAATGATATAGAACTAGATCCCTTAGATTAGAGAGAATTTAAAAACAATTGCAATTAGTGCAATTAAGGACTAATGAAAATAGTATTCAGACTTTCGTTAATCAGGGGTGTACAGATAAAACAAAAGTAACCGAATATCTTAAGGCCTGTAAGAATATTGTGCATTAAACCACAGAACAAGGCTCCAGACTGGGGTTTCCTTTTTACATTAGAGAGAGCATTTAGTACTAAAAAGATATCTGAGAAGTTTAAAGCAGATATTTTATTAAATTTGTTATTGGAAAGAGCTTCTAATATTCTAACTTATACTGTCGAGAAAAGATTTAAATAATTATGATGAAATTAAATCAATTGTTTTAAGAGAATTCGAACCAACTGCGCAAGCTGTTTTAGAGAATTTAAGAAATGCTTCTAGAGATATTGAAAGTCATGTGCAATTCATGCCACGCTTAATGACGAGTTTTGAATATTATTTAGAATTAAGAGGGGGTAATAGATTTTGAGACCATAAAACAATTGACGGTTTCGGATAAATTATTCCAAACGCTGTACAAAGAAACAGCAACTCATATCAAAAGAGAAACGAAACCAGTCTTTTAACATCCCTCGAATTAGAAAAAGAATGTAATCTGTATTTTTCTTATCTGTATATCTGTAAGGTAAAATAATAAATGAGACGAAAAAAAATTGCAAAATTATAGCTCCAAATTTAAATGGATATTAAAATTTTTTTTCAATGGAGTGAAAAATAAAAACTGTGATTTATGTCTAAAGAATGGGAATCATCCGTTATATGCTTGTCCTCCATTTAAGAGACTATCGGTTCTTGAACGCGTTGAAGTATTAAAAAATAAAAACGTTTGCTTTAAATGCTAATCTCTGAATTGCAGCATTAAAAATGCTGGCATAGGAATTGTTTCTGTGCCAAAGCTCACAATAAATTAATTCACTTTCCGAAAGAAGCAAAAATGATTCTTCTACGAACGTAGAAACCGATGAAGTCATATATAATTCGTTATCACGGAGGGGGGATTCTACTCATGTTTTTGTTTCCCCAATGAGTGAACCTTTCGTTTAAACTAATCAAATCATAAATAAAACTGTTGTTTTGTCTACTCTAAAATGTTTAATAAAAGATGGATGTTCGCAATGATAAGAAGTAAAGTGCTCCTTGGATAACGGTTCTCTGTGTTCTCTTATGAGTCAGAATTGTATGCAGAGATTACAATTAAAAAGTAAAAAACAAGTCTATTTCCTGCATTAATAATGCCTCGCTGGAAGTCAATCGTAGTATTAAAACAACTGTGGCTAATAATAGATATTTTCATTGATGTTGAATATTTTCTTGACATAATAAAGCAGGGAAAATTAATTGCTAAAGAATAACAATATGACGTTACAGGACTTTATATTTAGTTATATTGTAAAAGATAGCGTTCCGAGTTCATATAAATGAAATTTTAACTACATTTAACCCACATATTAAACCGCAAAACGCAGTTTAATATGTGGAGGAAAATAATTAAACTCAAAGTTAAGAAAATTGTGGGTGATTATTTTAAAATATTTAAAAATATTTCTTCAATTTTAAAGTAAAAAGCTTATTTCATTTTGTTGAGTTAAATAATCGGACATTCTAAGGCATTTTTATTGGCATAATTTCTTAATTTTATGAAAGAAAAATAGAATTTTTCCAAATTCGTTTCAGTATTATTGCTTTTTTATGTTATGTTTTATTTTAATTAAGAAAGCAAAGAGGATTACAGCTTATGGATTAACACTTGTGTTTTTAATAAAGAAAAATATCATTATTTCGGCGAAGAAAATGTTATAATAAAATAAAATTTTACCTAGTTGTATAAAATAAGCCGCAAAAAGTGAAATTTATAAATTTTAAATTAAATATTAACTTTCTTAATTTTTCTTTACTGATTATGTAAAGCCTTTTTAAACGTGCACAGCAGTCAATTATTTTTTTAAGGAATACAAGAAATTGTATTAATTCGTAATAAAAACAAATTTCACTATTAACAGTTTGCCGTCCGCATGTCTAGTGAAAATTTCTTCTCTTGGCGCTGGCAATTTTTGAGGTTAGGGGGAGATTATAAATTGTCAACTTTATAAATTGTATTACAACCCCACTGTGATGTCGCCGGACGTTGAGCGATACTTCGCAAACGACACCACCGTGGTGTCTCCAGAAGGTATAGTATTAATATATTATAAACTAAAATGTTAAATAAATAAAAGAATGTTCTTTTTTTGATAAAACCCTTTCAGCAATAGTTACAATATATCTATTAAAATAATGCCTAATTGAAAATACTCAGTCAGTTAAAAGCGTAGTCAAAATTTTATGCTGGGAATATCAATAAATATAATAATTGACTAACTAGAGGAAGTTAGAATTGAATTTCAGCCTTAGAGATCTATGTTGCACCTGCAAATGGATAACTTGCTACAATTTACGAATGCTGAGAAGCTGGTTTTATGGATAATAACTTTCACCAAAAATACCGAGTATTAACAAAAGAAGCTGATAATTATACTTACTCTGTGCATAATAAAAACTGCTTTCTCTGTGGCGTAATAAAAGCTTTGAAAAGTCATTTTGAAACTTAGAAAATGCACAAAGGGTTCAAAAGTAAAATATCCCCAAATAAAGAATTGCTTAAGTGTTGGAACGTTAAAACAATGTACCACGCTTATTGATTCCTTAACCCTTATTGACTCCAGTCTTCGTTATAGCGGTGAAAGAAAGAAAGACCCGTAGAAGACTGATACCATGCATGATTAACCTGCAATGAGCAAGAAACCCAGATTCCTATGCATGACAATACAAGTCGAAACTAAAACTTATTTTGACAAAATTTTAGTGTGAATAAAAATTAGTAAATGACAGATGAAAATTTTAATTGTATAAAATGTGTGTAATTTACGATAAAGGTTTATAAAAAAACTAAAAATAGTAATTCGTAACAATATAGATAAACAGATACATGAATTACGAAATAAAGGTAAAAAATGGAAACTTTTTAGAACAAAGCATAGTGCTTATTTATGCAAAAAGTACGCACTATTCAAGAATGATTTTCAAAATGATATAATAACTTAGTTGTATTGTCAATTTCTCGTCACTTTCAATGTTATTTATCAAACTTAAATTAAAAACAATTATATTTGTTTTCATTTATTTGATTAAATGTTATAATCCGCACTTAGCATGAGCCAATGATTTAAAATTGATTATTTCAAATAAAAAAGTATGCACTACATCTTTGACATATAAATGTTTAAGACAAATCTTACTTTTACTGATGGAAAAAACTGCGGGGTCAAAATTTTCAAGCAATTTTGTAATGTGTTCTTTTTTTGTAACTTGAATATAGATTGAATTATATAATTAATAATTCAACATATTACAAGGTTAAAATATAGAAAAACATACAGATGGTATATAAACAGTTTCAATTCGCAAGAATTGGGAATAAGTGTTGAAATTTTTGAACCGAATATTAAAACTAAAAATAATATTATATGTAACCAATATAATGTACCTTTTTAATGTACATTATCTTTATAATTCATCTGAATAAAATATATAATAAAGATGAGAAATCCTGGTTTACCGATTTTCAACTCTCTACTAAGTTAAATTTCTAGATGCCCGAATTTAAATACATATTATTGCAAATTTAAAAGGCTTGTGAATTACAAAGTAACATCTGTTTAAAAATAAGTTTGGCTTAAACTTCGGTTGAATTCGCCAAACGACGAAGTTTCTAATCTGTCCAAATGCATGAAAATAATATACTTACACTTTTCGATGGTTGAATTAGATGGTATATTAATTTGTAAAGTGTTTCTCCTATTAACATTCTAATCTTTGCTTGAAATTAGAATAATATTTTGCTAGATTAAGAGAACTCTGCATTCCTGAGCTAAATTATAGCGTCTTACTAGATTAGTGGTTAGCAGTCCTTTTAAGCTTCCAATTTTCTTGGATCATACAGAAGTATAATGGTACATCATTGGAAATATGCTAAAATACGTTTACAAAACAGATTGTACACAGTTTGTATTCCGTTCGTCGGCGAGAGTTTTTGCAAATTATTGTTTATTGATGCTTTTCGTAATATCGAATTTTACTTCATAAGTATAAATACTGTTTTTTTCTTAATAGTAGTGGTTCCGTTTTAAATTTTAAAGCATTTTTGGATGTAAAAACTTGTTTCATAATTTTTTAGCTGTTTTACTTTTCTATAATCTAATCAAATTATTTGTTATGTTTTGGAATTTTGGCACAGAAGCTATAAATAGTTAAATTTTGCAATCCAATTAGATGACACTATTCATCTTGGGAATATGCTGTCCTGCGGATTCAACTAAAAATACTTGTGATATCTGAGTTATTTGTGGATTATATACAATTTTTACAACAATTGTATACAATCAATTAAAATATAATGATTCATTTTTTGCGAATAAATTTTAGATGCACAATTTAATATACGTATGATGCTTGGCATGATTGTTAAAGGGTTAATGCATACTAAATATTTCATGAGTTCGAAAATAAACACATACAATACAATCTAATATTAAAAATTAGTAGTTGTACACTATCTTTTCATACTATTACTTATTACTTTATAGAGTTAAAAAATATTTGAGTGCAGAAATATATGCATCTTAAAGTGTAATAATAACGAATAATAATAATAATAATAATAATATATATATATATATATATATATATATATATATATATATATATATACATATATATATAAACGAATCAAGTTGAAAAAGAGTTTTTATCGACTAATGAGTAGATTTCTTTTGCCGAACTCATCAAATAAAACATTGTATGTGTGAATTGATTAGATTCATTTTCTATAAAAATATTAATAATAAAAATTATAAAATAAAAAAGTTTTTGAAAAATATGATTTTATTCGTTTACCAAAATGTAGGAAATAGCTCTTTTAGCTCATCCTATATATACCTTATTTTCAATTATATACAGTTCATTATTGAATAGTATTTATAATTTCTAGAGATATTTTCGACCAAATTTCAATTGGTGACCTTGAGTCACCTCTAGAGTGCAAAGGGTTAAGAATACCTTTATAGATATTTCCAAGTATAGAGTAGATTGTAAGTAATAATTTCTTTTATGTTAGTTTAAGTCATAGTAGATAAATTAAATTATCTCCGGCGATTGGATAACAAACTTTATTTCATTGATGGTACAGTGAATTCTGAAGCATTACATCATGACGTGAGTATTAATAGACAAATGAGTTATACATTATAAAACAACCGTTTGAATTATGGATAACAATGCATGCATTATTAAATCAAAGAAAGTGCACTATATTTTTATGAAATAAATCTCTTTTGCACTTAGAACTGAGAGCTTAAATGATGTCTTTTGAAGCTGCCCCCCGCCTTTTTTTCCTTCTGTCTGTACGTGTTTGTTTGAATTTTTATTTAACAGTATAAAAGCTCAAAATTTAGTAGAAGAAAATTGAAGAATTACATAAAAGCATGAAAAGTTCCAGAGAGTAGTTAGTCCAATTAGTAAACCTTAAGCAGTCATTCTGTTATTAGTTAAAATGAAAACTACAAAATCCCCAAAATAGCTCTTTTCCGGACTTTAATGAGAAGGATTCATTAGTGCAAGCGGAGAATTTTCGGTCAAGTTCGGCCCATTTTCATTCCGTTTGGTTTGATGAAAAGATAGCCTCTGCGAAATCCGTCCTTTGTATTGAACTGCTTATCATCGTATTCTCGATGTTACAGAAAGTTGGTTTCTGTCGACGCTGAACTCACGAGATATAAACAACAGTTTGAAATAAAGTTTCGCAGTGGGCTTCATTATTTGAACAGAATAATAGTGGCGAGCTTCTTCATTTTAAAAGGATTCTTTAGTTATTAGTTGGAGCTATAGGATGATAGCTCTACATGAAATAAATTGAGTTTTTAGAAAATAAACGTGTGTTTACCTTTGCAGTCGGTTCCATAAACGCACTTGAATGATTATAGACAGTACGCTGTTATTTACGTTGAAAGAAAACTATGATTTAATTTGATATAATCAGTAACCGTAGTTAGTTATTATTATTAAATGAAGATGAACTATATCGAAAATTCGAGATGTATACAAAAAGTATCCGTGCTGATGTGACTAGCAATCATTGTGTTTATAGCCACTGCTTGTAAAGAATTTGTAGAATATTCGATGCCTTCACAATGAACTCTTATGTTATTTTCTGTTTTCCTTAAATATGTATTCTATATTAAAATATGTTGTACATAAAAATAATAATAGAGAAGTATGTATAATACATGAGTGTTGACAATTAATTAATCAAGAACAACATCTTAATAAAACTATTGTTGATCTCTGATAATATAAAATAATTAATAAGTTGTCCTATATGCTGCCAATTGCTCTTTAATCAAATAAAAATGAAATATAATGGGCTACGAGATAAATAATTTAAAAAAAGAGCAAAATTTTGTAAAAAATTCACTTAAATTTATTTTGATAAGGACGTTATTAAGCCTACAGGACTCTAAAACTTGGAGCCTCGGGAGTCTTAGATACAGTAAACAATGTTGTAAATATGCTTTAAAAAGTATGATTTCAGTCTCAAATTATTATTACTATTTAGCTTACCAAATATTTTATTAAAATAAGACGCAGTTCAGTTTCTACCTCTATCTATCGAGGTCATGTTTATTTGAAAATTCTTTTTATTTCGGAAGTTCTTTCAGTAAAAGCTATTGAAAATTATGTTTACAAGTATAAAGACGCAAAAATATCTTTTGTATAAAGATAATGTTTTCTCTCGATAAATGTGAAAGACATCAAAACACCTTCATAGCTCGACAATATGTTGGTTAGCCAAAACTTGCGCTTTATTCATTTAGCTTTTATGACTGTATTTTAATATTATTCAATTTTCAGTTATGCATCTGGGAAAATAGGAACCTCCTTTAATGTTGTTGATTCGAGAGCATCTACATATTATTAAGAATTGAGACCTAAATTGATTAAGAAATAAAATGGAAGGAGCACTGTTTTCAGGATCCATTTTTTAATATCTGAGAAAATATTAGTATCTTACGTGAAGATAAATAGATTGTAGAGAAGCTATGTTTATAGAATGGTTTAATAATGATAAATAGATTCATTCTATAAAATATGCATGTCTCTGGGGAAGGCAAACTTCCTTTAATTATAATTCTTTGACAGCTTCTACATATCATTTAATAAAGAGAAGTAACATCTAATTTTATATTTTTTCTTTTATATTTGCGAATGTATATTAACCGGCTACATTACGAAAAATAGATTGATTGTATGAAACTGATATGCGTTATAAAAAGGTTGTAATGGTTTTGTTTTCCATTTTCTTGAAGCCTTGAAAGATAATATTTCGCTATTCCTTTGTTATGCGTTTGGAAAGGCAAATTAGAAAAATTCAATTTTAATAGTATTACTTCAGCTTCATGCAAATTAAATTATCTCTCAATGGTAACCAAATATAGCATAGGTTCCTGAGTAATTGTCTTTGTCATGGTTACAGCAACTAATAAATCTATCTCACTTAAACTTGCTTCAAGCAATTTAACTTTACTTGTATTCTGTTTCTGCTGTATTGAGCAGCTCCCAGCGTTACCATTTTATTGCTCTAAAGAGGCAATGGAACCATTGAAAATTAACTAGCTTAGGTGGATTTCATATTAGGTTACGAAAGAAGTTTACTGGCTCGAAATGTTGTTAAACTCGCTAAATAAATGCAGAAATTAGATGTTGCCTTAATCAATAATTACGTTACCTGTAAAATGTATTTCTCTGGATATTAATTTCAGATTAATTTAGAATCGATTTACGTTTTGACACTGAAATTAAAAATACATTAGCCCATTTATTCTTACTTTTTCGGATACGAAGTATAGAGAAAGTACTCATATAATCAAGTATCTCTCGAGATTTTGACTCACCCCCACTTTTCAGAGCACCCTGAATCCGAAAAATACATTTTTGGAATAGTATACATTTATTCAACTGTCCCTCTAATCTGTCTAAGAGAAAAATAACTAGATAACGTATTGAGATAGATGGATGGAATTTAGTATGCAATTTATCCTTAAAATTTGTAGATATGTATTAAATTTTGAACGCAATCGAAACTCGGAAGAACGCCACCCAACTGTTTGTATATAAGTTAATACGGTAACTGCAAAATAAAGAGAGCTAGATGGATAGTATTCAAGTATTGAAATGTATTACATTTGAAACCAAATCGAATGTGGAGTAGACTGTTCATGCCTTCACAAGGAAAGGCAATAACTCAAAAATGCAATAATTTAGACACATGAAATTTGGTATGTCATTTTGTGACAATTGCCGTTCTGTGTTAAATTTTGGTTCTTATCAGTCGAAAAAAAATTAGTAAAAGGCCTTCAAAATACATACTCGGTTATCGAGCACATGTATGAACAGCAGCTATTAATCGCTAAATATAGCTCAATAATGGATTGTTTAGTAATTATTTTCCCCCAGTGGTATATTGTTAATATACACAAATTCATTTATTAACCCTTTCACCGTCCTCTCCTGTTCACCAAAATTTCTGTTTTTCGCAGCATTAGAACACAAAAACTCAACATTTGCGAAGCGTTTTAAACGTTTAATTGTTTTAAAATGAGAAAAATGGTTGAAGCGCGTTACGACCGTCATGCAGAAGTTTCACTTAAACTTGCTAGACACTTTTCGGACGATGAAGAGGTTAACAAGCACTTGAGAAGTGTTTGCGGAGATGATAAGTAATTTATTGTTAGTTAATTTCTAGATTTATATTCACTTGAGACAATATTCAAAGCTATTTTTTTGTGAATACATTATCTTTTCTATATAATTATTAGTAAATAAAAAAAACATGCAGTGATTCGAACTTGAAATACTGTCATGCTACAATATTTCAGACTAGAGCTATATTATATATATATATATATATATATATATATATATATATATATATCAATAATAGTAATCGCTTCAATAATTATAAGGAAGATTTGTCGTAAGGAAGACTGATTTACAATCATCGGCATCAAACTGGCACTTTTAAAAAAATGTCTATTTATGAAATGATCTTATGCTAATTTCCTAACCTCCGTCATTTTAATTAAAAGATTTTATTTCAGTTGCTGTTTAAGATAATTTGAATAATAAAATTTTTAAAGCAAGTACTTTATATTTTAAGGTATGATTGGAAATTTTATCAGAGGCTGCAGAAATCATATATTTATTTATATACAGGAAACTGAAGAGTTTATGTTAATGACTGAACTTTTAACAGATCTTAATTAATTAATTTCCTACGCTTTTCGCCAAAAATGCCATACTTTTATTATTTCTGTCACATAATACATAGAAATTTCGATTTATCACGTTAAACTCTCAAAAAAAAATTTCTTAGTAAGTTTTCCAATAGAAGAATCAGGGCCTTACTTAGCTTAATAAGGGCCCGGGGTAAAGACTTTTTTCCCCCTCCCTGTGAAATTCTAGCTGAATAAGCGCCCTAGAAAGCCATGGGTTTACAAAATATAGATTTGTGTGTGTGTTCATGCGATAGATAAATGAAGAAGCAAACTTAAAACTGACGGATTTTACTCTGTGCTGACATTTTATTAAAAAAAAGTTCATGAAAGAAGGGAACGTAAAATAAACTTTCCAATTGATTTGTGGCCCCCTATGATGTGGAGGCCCGTAATAACTGCCCCTTATGTTCCTGCCTTATTCAGGCTCTGAGAAGAATAATGTATTTTCAATTTGATATTTAACTTCAAATTTTTCTAATGAATTATGGAACGAATTATTATAAAGAATTATCGAAATATAGACACACTCTTATGGATAAAGGAAATATTTTATCAGTTATAATAATAAAAATTAAAGTACTCTATTTATACATTTATTGAAATAATTTTTTTTCGGAAACAAAATTTAAAACTTCAAACAAAAAAAAAATGTTTCCTTTTTCAAAAAAAAAAAAAAAAAAAAAAAAAATCAAAAATCAAAATTTTAAATAAGACAAAAAAAAAAGTAAAAAATATGTTCTCAAATTCTCAAACAATAAGTTGTCAATAAAAGTTTCGAACTTGACATAAGATTATATACAGATTTAGAATTCTAGACATTATATTTCTTTTTTCTCATTAGAAATCTGCAGATACATGATAATAATGAAATAAGAAATTGTGTCAGTAATATGTATTTATAAATACATGTTATTTCTTCCTTGATGGTTCGTCACTCACCTTTGAAAATGCAAAGGGGACAAATATACTTTTTTTCTTGCATTGGAAAGAAAATGATCGTCGCTGCTGTCCTTGTAATTGATTTTTTCAAAATTTTTTTTATTGCTCGCCTTTTCTTTACGCCGTCTAAAATCTTCTGCATTATCTTAAAAAAAACTCACCACTGGAACGGACAATTTTTTTTGGAATGATCACTTTCCGTGTAATCTGAGGAAATCAATAGCTCAAATTCATTCAAACTATTCATAGAATCTGGATCTATTTGAGTGGTTCTCTTACTTGTTTGAACATATTTTTCGCTGCTTTTATGATTTTAATGCGTTGCCTTTCTTCTTTGAAAACAAAATTATTTATTTCCTTTTTTTTAGTTATTTTTTAAATTTTCCAGTTATTTTTCCGAAGTCCCGGAATATTTTTTACTTCTTATTTTCCCTGCTCTCTTTCATTTTTCTTATTCTATGGATTCAAAATTAGAGGAAAAGGTCTCACAATTTCAGGTTAATTACTTTTATAGAAGCGAAGTTTAACAGAAGTGCAATGTGCAACATTGTTTCATCGGATTTGTGAGAGATAGGTAAATCTCCTTGCGGTTAGTAGATGGCGCTGCCTGTGCCCATCTAAGAAATTCGGAATAGTCGAAAGAAAAGGATATAAATATCGTTAAGCAAAAATTCCCCATGCGATAACTCAATTTTGTTCAAAAAATCATATTCCTGGTATATATATATATATATATATATATATATATATATATATATATATATAGTCCCGATCTTTCTTTATATGCTCCTTTTAAAAGAAATCTTTAAAATCGACCTCGGCGAGAGTTCTCGTGGTTCTACTTTTTTTAATAATAGGAATAATACCTCCAAATGTAACCAGACCTTTTATCCCGGAAATTTTTTTTCCAGTGACATTAAGTTTTATTAAATAATTTTGGAATATTAAAATAATTGTGATGATAATTTCGTCTGTGTTAAGAAATCGATGAAAACTGAATTTGTATCTTTTTAATTTATCCCCAAGTTTACTCAAAAATTCCGAAATGGCAGCAATGTCGAAAGAAAATAATCTGGTAGTTCTAATGTTTTCTGCTATTTTTTGTTACTTACATTTTTCTTTTTCTGAATCCAACACTCCATTTTACAGGATTATTCTAAAATCATTTAATATATTTTAAAGGCAGCTCAGACTTACAGAGTCAAATCGTTTTTATAATGGAAAATGGGAAAAATAAGACTATATTGCCACTGAATAAAGAGAAATGAACTCACTAGCTAGATAACACAAATTTAATGCAATACAAATTTACAATAGCACAACACAATTGCTTAAATGATACTATTTCAATCATTCTTAGAATGACGGATGCAATCAGGGCCGGCCTTTAGACAACTGAATCAAAGGTTCCCAATTAAACCCTTTTCCATTATAAATGCCCACACTGGAGTGCTATATTGACTTTCAGCTCAGTTCAGTGACATTACTAAAGTATTAAGAAGAGCATGAGTTTGAGAAGGTGAAATATTGAGTTAAAGAATTTCAGAGTAACTCACTTTGTTTCCTTTTTTTACTTTGTTTCTTATTTAATATAAAATTATCATAGATAATCTTCATAAATTCAGCCTGATGTTTGACAAATTTGAGCGATTTAGATCTTCTTCTGCCAGAAAGAAAAACAATATTTGGAATTAAGTTGCTGTAATCCGACAAGTGAAAGGCAACAGATGAAATTCGGTTTTTGAATATAGAATGAAACTTACAGATGATAAAATTTTAATTGAAATATATTTATTGAAAATTGTTTGCCCGCCCATTTACGTAGAGGCATAATAAAAAAAAAAGTGCTGGAATTGTTAAATTTAGCATATACTTTTATCATCTCAATTATTTTTCCGTATCATATTTTGAACCAAATCCACGAGAAGGTTGATTATTAATACTGTTTAATCTTAATTGTTTGTGCGAATGGGAAAACTATATATTAAAAAAATGCAATATCTTAGATAACTGAAAAATTTTATGCTTTCGTGTCCTCCAAATTCTAGTTTTGCATAAATTTTTCTTTCCTTATGGAGGAAAAGAACCGTTTATCTGGTTGTCTTCAATATACTACGAAACATGTAGCACGTACAATTCAAGCATACCAGAAATTAGGATACAGATTGTCTTAATTATAATTGTTTAGACTAATGAAATAAAAAAAAATGTTGGTTAATTTTTTTTTCTAATCGGTACTAGCTCCACCTCTTTGGCCGGCCTATGCTGTGGTTTGGAGAATATAATAACTAAATCAATTCCCATAATATCCCAGCTTACCTATATCGGGAGTAAAGCCGATTGAAGTCGGGGCCTCCATTAGCGCGCTGAAATGCCCATCGGGCAGAAGGAGAACCCATCACTGAACATAATAGGAACCAGGCACCCAAGGGCAAAAGAGACCCGTGCTTATTTACTGAGCCTAAAAAAGTTACAAACTTTGCCCCCAGATATAGGCAGAAATTAATAAAAGGTCTTTGGCTATTTCAGTGGGAAGGGATCTTTTATGCAACTGTTTATCCACCTCGTATGGGGATAATTTACATTCAGTGCGGACCCCTCATTGGGGATAAAAACAAAAAAATTATGGAAATCCATAAAACAATAAACTTTAACGCTATTGATAGAAGTGAACTATGGTGAAAGGAGGCATGCAAGCAGCAATTAACACTGATTTATAGTCATCAATATAATTAAGATATTGAGAAAAATCAGATTCTAAATGGATTTATGATTTGAATGAATTAAAAATTAAAAAATGCCTTTTTTATATCCTATATGCTGTATCCTCACAGAATGGCCTAAGGACCGGACTGCAAAATAGACGGAATGGCAAAGCAGCAGTAATTTTTAATTAATTCATTTTTTAGTTTATTTATCATTAACAAAAACCTGATTACTCCTAATCTCAGCTCGAAACATTTTATCTTATCATCTTCACACTTTAATATTAGGATAAAAGTTGCTATTCAACTATTCTAATAAACCTAACAAAATATCTAACTTTCCCTAACATAATATCTGACTAATGATAATAATGGTGGGACCAGATTTTTAAAATAACACCATTAGAGTTTGTCCTTTGTTTTAAGTTCTTATGTAAGTCCAAAACGATGAAGTCTAAAGGATTTTAGAGACAAAAACTTTAAGCTCACAAAGAAAAATTTAAATATAAAATCAAAATAAATAAAGTTACATTTCGAAATTCACATTCACAGATAAAATAAGTGAACATTATTTAAAATACTGTAAGTTTTAAAAAATGCTAAAGTTATTTAATACGTTTAAACTTCAAGAGGTTTTTCGAAGAGGAAATAGTATGTCCAAATAACAGCATTATTAAAATGTATTAAAAATTTTCATAGAATATCAGTTGCGCCAATCATAAATTGCCGTTCTTTGGTTGAGTAAATCAGGAATATAAACGACAAAGTACTAAATTGCTGAAATACTATGAATACAAAAAGTAAGAGCATTTTGTGCTATGGTGTACAAAAACTCATAGCATCAGCTTTCCAAAATTATAAACGCTTCTAATTCACATAGACTTTTTGTTGTGCTGTTGACAATTTGCATTCCATTAAAACTGTGATGCCGTTTCCTTAGAACAAGGGGCTTCCGTAGCCGTACTCCTTTTAGGTGGAGACTCCCTATTTCATTGCAAAATTGACAGGGCTTGGGCGACCTTAAAAGCTTAATAGCAATATCTGTATATATAACAGGGAAGAGTGTTTATCTTTGCAAACGAGTTGAGCAATAATACTAGTAGAGCGAGAGAAGGAAAAGAATACTTTCGCGTAAGCAGTAGACATTTTGATTGCTTCGAATAGTATAAAATGTTGTCAAAGAAGTGACACGGTTTCTTTTGAATAATTTTTTTGAGTTATTGCATTTTAGAGCTAAATGGAGATAACCTCATCACACTCATCTGTTTATCAATACATTTATACTAGTCAAAGAAATAAACCTTAGTGATTGATTTACATACTTTATAAATTCTTTTGGAACCAAAACAAAAATGAACATTAATCATTCATTAAGGCTTAGGTAGGGTATAATGGGTGGTGTTGATGGCCTGCATTATCCCACTCTCGCTAAGTTGAAATATTTTCTTTAAAGTTTAACGGAAGTGACAGACAAATAAAAGAAACATTCATTGATGAAAATTCATTATGTAATCGATAAAAATGCGTTTGAATTTTTATTAAGGTGTAAAGGCATGCAAAAAAATACCTGACTAGTTTCAGGGTTTACAGTCAACATTTGAAAGATGAGTAAAACTCATTTCGGGAAAAGTAAAGAAAAACTGAAGAAAATATTACTGCATGTACCAGAGTAATTATATATTCAAACAAAACTTCATCTTGCCTTACTAGTCTACCAAGAGGGTTTTCCAACTAAAACTGTTTCTTACTTTCTAGTACATGTGGTATAGATTAAGTATTATCGCATTCAAAAAATTTGAACTCAAGATTTTGAAAAATTTCCGCGTTTAGGAAGTCCCTGAGCCTGGAAAACAAAAAAGTGGCATTATGTATGTGTATATTCGTATACAGACAGATAAAGAAAACTAAAATACTTTTGATCTAGATGGATGAAATTTGGTATATGAGCTTTCCACCAGATTTGTATATTTTCATCAAATTTTAAACGAAATCCGTTTACATAAAATCTGTTTGTCGGGGGGTTCGTTGCAAGTGAACACGATAACTATAAAATGCAAAGAGCTAAGCCCATAACATTTGGCACCCATATTTAGCATCTAAAATATAGATTTTAATCAAATTTTGAATAAAATCTGTTATTTGTTGATCATCAGTAAGTCTGTACTTTTGTACGGATAAAAAACTATTTCATAAACGCAATGATTTTAAAAATAAAATTCAGCATGTTAACTTGTGATTACAGTTGTTGCCCTGTGTCAAATTTTGGTGTCAATTGGTCTGAAAAAAGACGAACAAAATACATATTCAGTAAAAATACCCGATTATCTCAAAATATCTATATTTCGTACCTTTAGTTCAACAATGCTCTGCATCATCTCGGTTTTATCCAGAGTGCAGAATTTTATATGGAGGTAGGAGTATAAAAATTTATAGGATAATATGCAATAAATTTACCCGCAAACCACTCTCGTTTGTTTTAAATTAGTAATAAGTAATAAATTAAAGTAAGTCCATTTTTGTGTCATTATAAACATTATTAATGAACTTGATTGTCATGAATATAATTATAAACATTATTTAACATTTAGCCATGAACATAATTATAAACATAATTATGAGCATAATTATAAACAATTTGTGTGTATTTTTCCCAAATATTCAAGCATAACTGTTCATCTTGTAAACATAAAAGCAGAAAGATCCCATCTTGCCCCATTTAATTTCTTCTACAGTTCCGCTTCAAAAGTTTTGAATTGTATCGTATACACTCTCAATTCTTAAATTATTATTATTTTCTAATTCTACTTCGAAGCAAGCGAGATTCTTTTCTTTTCACACTTGAATTTAAATGCTTCTAAAAATTATTAATTGAAAGATAGTCATTACTACATTATACATGATTTAATATTAAAAAGCTCTGTTTGTGCTTTCGAAAAAAAAATAATACTGAGGTATTTTTCTGATACGTTCTGATATATTTTTTTACATTGAGATAAAAAGGATTCAAACCTTTTTGGTTTTTAAATAATATTGTTATGCGAAAAGGAATAATATTTATCTTGAAAGAAATTAAATTAAATTAAATTTAATTTATTTGTGTCGCAAGTAAAAAAAAAAAACTCTTTATTTCGCACTTCAATGGCCGTTTGACACTTGAACAGTCTCTGATAATTGCGTCCCTTTAGGGAAAGAAGAACACACGTGGCCAAATCGAACTTCCTTGTCTTTGTTGATGTTTAAAGCTTTTTTTCTACAAATGCAATTTCTTGTGTTATTTATTTCTCAAATAAATAAAAACAAATAAAGATTATGAAAAAACTTTTATTTATTTTATGAAATAATTCATGCATTTTTACTTTTTCTTGTGTGCATATTTAAATAGTGAGGATAATAAAAAATTAACCTCATTTGTGGCATTTAATAATTATTAAAAGCCTATACCTATCAAAATTTAATAATTAAAACATGATATAAAAATTCTTAATAGCAAGTGAAAGGAATCTGTTAAGGCAGATGAGCCACTCTCTCGCTGAACTTGACCTCCAAAGTTAATAAAATGATCATTATTGTAACGGTATTTAAAGGCAAAGCAAGGGTAAAATACTAATATTCGCCACTGAAAACGATGCAGTGAGCTCTAGAGAAATAGACATGGTGTGATTTTAAGTTGTCAAGTTCTACCATCGGAGTTGATATAGTTCCTCCCCATATCATTTCTACACTTGTCAGAAAAAGAGAGTAAACTTTATTTCCAGACAGCTTTAATATGATCGTGGTGCATAATAATGAGATAAATTGGAAAGATAATATGAATTCCTTTTAGTTGAAGTTTAGTTTGTAGTTACATTTTTATGTGTGATGCAATTTTCAGTTTGATGTGTGATGCAATTTTCAGTTTGATGTGTGATGCAAAAAATTTTCAAAAGTTTATGGTACAAATTTGCACTATCGATGTTTTCTACATTTCCTCAAGCGGTTTTGATCAGATATATTAACACTATATCTAGAATAAATCCATTCATTTATTATATGATACCGAAAAGAAAATCTAAATTAATACAAAGGGAAGCAAGTGGAATTTGTGAAATAGAGTTCAAATGAATATGAAAAAACTTATGCTCTTGGGGTACACCACAAACTTGTTATGCTAACTTAATTTTTGAATCCAGTTAATAGGTTTCAGGTGGAAAAGTGTTAAACAGTTTGACTATGATTAACATGAATTAATTCTATTGGCGTATAATTTGAGAATAAATGTTACTGTGAATGAGATTAATGCGCAATTTAACCAAACATTATATTTTCGAGAAAGCAATTAAACACAATCCAATGTGCCTTACTTAAAATGCTGTTTAACCTACAATTTTGATTTTTTTATTTACCTTATTGTTTAGAAATTCAGAATTTGAGGCCTCATCACAGATTTTTCAACTGCTTTAAACTCTTTTCCAAAATTAAAGTTAAATATAGAAATTTTGGATTTGATTTCAATCAGTGTATGCATTGCATTTAAAAAGAAAAAAAGAATTAGAAGGGAAATAAAAAAAACTCTATTGAAAAATTTATTCTCATTTTAAAGGGAAAGAAAAGCCATTAAATTCTTGTTTTGCATTTTTAGATTCTTAATAAACAAAGAATGATTGTGCATCGTAAACCTCGAGGAGTTCTGCTCTGAAGCCTTTTTTGCTGAAAAGAAATCTGCATTTTAAAAACGATGGCCAATGTATATTTCAAAGCATCAATATGCAAAGAAGAAAGCCAAAGCATTAAAACTTTGTTTACACTTTAAAAATAAAGCAGAAATGCAATTTAAAATAAAGTTAATTAAGTAAAACAAAGTATTTAGAAGCATTCATTTTTTTATTCACGAATGTTGAAAAAGATAATTCATAAGAGAATGGATTTTGAAAATGTTTCTGATCCAAAAATCATATCTGGGAAATAATTTAATCTTGCTTCCCTATAAATATTTCATTATGGTTTATTCACAATCTGAATAAGAAAATTCCCCAAAAAACCTTTAAATTAAGTTATAAAACTATTAAATTTTATGCGAGCATTACAAAAGGGTCATCTTTATGAACTTAGAGAACATTTCGAGAATAATTCTTTATTAAAAGAGAAATATTAAGTTTTGCTTCAGTGGATTTTTTTTCAATGATAAACAAATTACCTTCATCCTCAGTTTACAAAAATTCAGTGCTTAAGTATTATAGTATTGATTTAAATTTTACATATTAATTTATGAGTTGTTTAAATTATAACGAATATCGGCCATGATAGATAAATTAGTTTGAAAAAAATTTAAAGTGAATTGCAAAAATGAGCTTTCGTTTGATTAGAAATTACGAAAATATTATTATAGGAGAAGTCTGAAAATATTCCATTCAAATAATGTGCAATGCAGACTAACAATTGTATTTAAATATTGACATATTTAATACTTCTAAGAATACTATTTGGTGAATATTAATGGGGAAATCAATAATATCTCTTTTTAGAAGCGAATTAACTTTAAAAAATATTGTAAAAATATATTTGAAAAAACAGAATATGAAATTTAAAAAGAAAAGAATTGGTAAAAATCAGATATTTTTCAATACTGTAAAATCTCATTTTCTCATCATTAATTCCTAAACGTTTTGTAAAAATCCTTACAAATTATATTTATTTTGATAATTAGATTTCACTTTTTTTCAAAAATATCAATCATTTGAAAAATATATATAGTGTGTGCATTGAAAATTTACAAAACTGCTTCAGTTTGCACTTGAAAGAATATATACATCTCAATGATTTCATAAAAAGTAAGTATTACTTTGAAATTTATTGAATTCAAAATGACAAAAACAGTTGCTTTATTCTCTCGTCTTCTTAGAAGCAACATTAACTAAAGATTAGTCACTGATTTATTATGATTTTATGATCGCCAAAATTTTTTCATATGTCTGCTATTTATTCTTTAAAGAACAGCATATATATAACTGGGTTTTTCGTTATCTCAGTATTGTCTTGCACCGTAGCGTAATTCACATCATATTTATTATGTTCATAATTATCATTTAATTAATAATCAATGTTACATGAAATAGCGGATACGATTGCTAAATTAGTCTGATGTTCGATAGGGTCAACACAGAAACGAGGGATTTCAAATATCACTGCACATCATATTTCCTGCAGAGAGTTTTACAAGTAGGGTATGTTTCGAGGTTTTAGATTTTTCTGCTCCGCGTGGCATCCCTAACATTCTCTATTACTTTCAGATCTGTGGATTTTGGTGAAGGACGAATTTCAACTCAGGTGAAAACTTAATCTTCATGTAGAAATGCTATGTTCTATTGGGACAGTCTCAATGCATCCGCATTTACTCAGGCATGAAAAGATAAACTTGATCAGGAAAGAGTTCATATATTGCTGGCCATTCCCTGGAGCTTGTAGATGTGCCAGAATTTCTCCAGATTTCCAGTTAAACAAACCTCATACTACAATAGACACCCAAAAGTGTAAGTATAGTTCCCTGGTGCGAGGATTGATTTCATGAGTTTTGCTTTGTAGAGATCCTCCTATCTATCCGATACTGCTGGACGCATGATTTGTCTCACCACACTGCTTTTTTAAACTATAAAGTATCCATTTACAGTGTTTCCGTGTCCAAGTGAGGTCTATAGTTCAACAGAATTTAATTATAGTATATATAAACGAATGCATATATTATGGTTAGAGGTGACTGAAACTTATGTCAGGACTAATTAAGTCATTATATCAATAAAATTGATACAATAAATTGAAATAATAATTCTATTGAAATAGTAAGCTCTGATTCTAAATTCGTGAAACATGATTTTTTTTTATTTCGGCTAAAAATGTAAGATTTATGCAAAATAAAAAATGATTTTGTTTTAATGAATATTTGGTAATAAATGCCCATATTGTAGTAGAATTTTGTTATTAGGATACGAGGCTTGATACATTTATCTGTGCAAAATTTTATCACTCCTATTAAATAAAACCATAGAAACCTTTTACTCTTTAATGAAGTATCTTTAAAAGGGTTTTAAAGCTTGAAATTTGAGAAAATCTGAGAAAAATAAGGAAATTTTTATTCTTTATCATACACACTTGCATTCATAATATGAAATTTGAATTTGCAAAGACACATTTAAAGAGAATAAATGGCTACTCTAAATATTGCTGACTAATTCAAAGATAAATTCTATCATTTGCATAATATAATTATGGCTTATATTTATATAATTGAAAAGAAATCGCTTACATACGCATTTAAATATTCATCTAAAGTGAAATATATTGAGTTTGTTTGTATTTTCATTATGTACCTTCATCAGAATAATGTTTCGAGTTTTAATGCTATTGATCTTTTGTACGATAAATAAATATTTGTTATAAGTGTGGGGAGGAGGAGAATAGAAGTCATAGTGTTTCTATCAATCTCTGAAACATCGCAATCAATAAATCAACTGCATCTTTTATAATAATGTCTAATTTTGTATGTTCTATTAGTAAAGATGTGTATTGATATGATTAATTTATTTTTACGAGGAAATTCTAGTAATCTTGATAAAATTGCCACTAATTATATTTCATGTAAAGCTAAATTTTATCAAACTTTTATTTTTATTACATATTTTAAATTCTTAAGATCATACCGAATCATCAATAGTTTTATTTTACAATTACCTGCGTAATAAGAAATAATTCAAAGCTTTTTTTATGAATTGCTAATTATGTAAATCAAAGTGACTTTCATTTTTATAAACGCTTGGTGATGGTGTCGTGTTCACTTTGCAACGGAAAGGGGATGCAGTAACTTTTGAGGGTAAAGATCCCTGAACACCTGAGAGTAGAAGTCTGACTTCTAGCTAGATCATATAAAGGTGACACATACATTCGCTTGCACAACCCCTTTTCAGAGGGGGCTCATTCACATACCCCACAGATAGAACACAGGAGTGAAGATCAACAATGCCCGAAGTAGGACTTGAACCCGGTACACCCAGATCATGGGGAATTCGCTTTACTCCAAGGCTCAAAAATTTAATATCAGATGCTAATAAGTTGAAAAAATTATAAAAATTTATTTTATAATAATATTTAATATAACATTGGTTCAGATATTAATGCTGTAATCCAGGGCATAAAACATATTGTTGTGTTGACTTATTGCACTTTACAAGACCTCTGGTAGTATCTGTCAACGATTTAAGCTGACTGAGCATCTCTTGTTCTTTTCTGTAGTGTCAACTAGGCCCAAGAGCATGGCTTAGCTACTTTATGCATCACATTCACTTGCACAACTCCTTTTTATGGGGGGATCATTCACATACCTCACAGATAGAACACAGGGGGGAAGTACACCATGTCCGAAGCAGAACTTGAATCCGGGACACCCACATCACGGGGAATTCGTTCTCCCCTAGGCCAGGATGCCAGCTTATAAATACGAATTAAATGAAAGTTATCAAGCAAAAGTTCTGTCTAACATTTTGTGCTCTAAAAGGATTCTATTTCTGCACTGAAAACATTATTTAAAGTTAAGAGTATTTACAATACAAACTTTTACATAATTTTTTTCTTTTGTTGAAAAGAGAAATTTTATGATTCAAATAGTTCTATAAAAATTGATGTTAGTGTTGTTTATTTTTATAAAACTGAAGATAATATATTTCCTATGATATAGTTTTAAGACTTATCAAACATTTAGAATATATAATGAATTCTCCCACTATGATTTCTCAATTACTTCTGATTACTAATTATCTGATTATATGTCGAGTTTCTTTGCTAAATCGTTTCCAAAGTTTTTATATATAAAGTTAAAATCCACGAAGATGTATTCAGGCCTTTTATAAGGAATAGTTTTTAAAATAAATAATATTTCACATAATATAATACTAATACTGTAGCATTTGACAGAGAATAGAAAGTTACTTTTTTGTGGGTTATAGTAGAGTAATAGGAACACTAGTCGAAGGCTTCAGATAAGATTAGAAAATAAGTCACGTTACTAACACTTCGACCCGCCTGCACACAGATAATAAATACTGAATGACCCAAACACCGCAACAAGAACAATGGCGGGAATTAGGGTTGAGTCCTAAGGGCCATCACCGGCAACGGTACAACCCATCTCGAAGAAAGGAAGTCCCGTTATCGATGGGAGGAACCAGACCCCCACATATTTATGTACCTTCCAGGGTGGAAAAATCCAACCACCATGCCGGCAGCATCTCATCCTCATTTCGAGCCCCCCTTCCTGGGGGGGAGTCTCAAGATAACAACAACAATAACAACAACAAAAAACTCATTAGACTTCTTGAACTTGAAAAAGCATAATCTACGAAATATATATTTTTCTACGATAAAGCTTGTTGATATTATTTTCAAAAGAATTTTTTGTAAATAATTGATAGAAAAGTAACATCTAGAAGCAGTTAAAATATGAAAAAAAATTCTTAAAGTTAATTTAACGGTTTGTTTGATAAATACTGAAAATGAATGCTTTATTTCTTATCTCATCCTATGATGTAATTATTTTAATATATTCAAATGAAATCCAAACTGCTAATGACAATGCAATTTTTGATTCTGTATAAAATGAGTTCAGCATTGGGACAAATAATCCCAAATCTCCGGTTAAATTAATCGGTTTTGAGATGCAATATTAAAGAATCAAAAAATCAGTGCAAATGCCATAGTTCATGGAATTCTGGAACTTGTACTTAAGGAATTTATAACTTTACAAAAAAAGCAGCGTTTTATGAAATGCAGTCCCATTTGGAAATAATTAGAGGTCTAATCTACTTTGGTATCTTAACGAAAATATAATAAACCACAGAGTTTAAATTGGAGTTTTTAAGGTAGGTAGTTAATGAATATGTATCTGGCAGATGGAAAGTATTAGTTTCAAATCTCCCTTGTTTTATATTTAAAAATGCATGTTTAAAAGTACTTTTGCGAAATAGCAAACTCCTTAATTATTGAAAAAAATTCAAACCGTATTGTAAAACACATAAACATTAAGAATCACTGTGTATAAATTGTTAATGATGTTTTGAATACAAAGGGTATTTACAATTTCTGATTTTTAAAGTAACTAGACGGTATAAAAAATGTATTTCTGTACATGACAATGTTGTAAAAATATTTTTTCAATAAATGGAATTGTTTTCAGGTATAAAAAAAATGTTAATTATTGTGAAGAAATGTAAGGACATTAAAAATATTTTAAAAGAGGACAGCATTATTTTACAAAAAGAAATAATTTATAACAAATTTTTCAACATATATAAATGAAATAAAAATAAAACAATTTTCAAATATTTTAATTTCCTTAAAAAATGGAACTGTACATCGTCTATTGTTTGTATTTTTTATTCCAAATACACTACAGAATAAAAAATGAATGTTGATTATTATACGATGATTATTTTTAAAGTGGCAAATGGAAAAATAATTTTGCCATTAACCCAATGTAGATAAAATTAACAAAGCAATTCATTGCTAATGAAGAAATATGAATAATAAAATCTCATTATTTAAAAAATGGTGGTTTTATTGTTATTCCAAATATTTAATTACAAAATTTTTTCCTCTGCTTGAAAATTAAGGAACAAAGATTCTACTAATTACTTGCGCAGTTCACGTGAAAAATCAGAAAGTTAAATTACAATACTGCAAAAAATAACTAACAATTTGTAATACCAAAAACACTTACGTTTTTAATGGCCTTATGATGTCGTGGAACTCGACTTCATTCGGACGGTTTCATGTTACAATGAATAGAACCGATGGAAATCTATTAAAATAATGCGGTTTTAATGTCTGTCACAGTGTGATGTTTAATAATACTTTGTTGAAGAAATCAGGAACATCCAATTATGCATAAAAAATATTAAACACAACCAATATTCCCAGGTTGGTCATCAACTAGTCCTCAAAGGGGGCTAGTCTATTATAAGATGAAATATCTTTTAGAACCTTTTACATTAAAGTGTATAGGATTAATTTATTCATTTTTATTTATTAATTAATGTCAAATTGCTGATCTTACATAATGATATGATGTCCCCCTTCATGAAAGCTTGAAAGGAAAATTTACTATGAACATTTTCAAAGTAATTGGTGAACGATTACCGAGAAAATTTTCTTTTCATGATAAATAAATGAATTAATATTGTTTATAAAATTTCATCCCTGATAGTTGCTTTCTTGAGGATTTCTTTTAATAATCTTACAGGTATTTTCACGTCTTTCCAGAAATTTTTATAGTCTAAAATTACATTTAGAAAAAAGAAACTTTTTGTATTCAATTTTACAAAGTATCTAGAATTTTTTTTTTATTATTTGTTGTCATAATAAAAATGTATGCTTTTAGACTACCTTCATATAGAAGTGACGCTTGCTTTAATTTAGCAAATAATTTTTTAAGAGATCGTGTAAAGTCTAGAATTGCATTGAACCCATTTTTTTGCTTGCTAGAAGTGCTAAAAATATATTTTGTTTAAAATGAATAATAATATTTTATATCAGTAAAATATTTTCTATTTTTTATACCATATAATTTATTCCAGTAGATATAAAATCAATGAATTTTACTAGTGTATTTAAAAATGGAAAAATTGAATTGTTTCTTCAAGAAAATAATTCATTCTTTATGACAGCTATTAAGCCAATATAATTATTAAACAAAAACGTAAGCAGAATCCTAGAGAATATCATAGTACTAGATTAGAAAAAATTAATCCTTTCTAAATGCCTCAATAAATCCTCAATTTAATTCATTTACATATAGAAAGAGTTCAGATAACATGGAAATCAAACCAATTTCCCCGAAGCCATTAATCAATAGTAATGAAGGGAAACGAGACTCTTAGATTTAATCAGTCTTCTGTTACTCTCCGAGGTTTAGCAGATCAAATAGCATTAACATGAAAAGTCAATCGTATTTTCACAATAGGAATCTATAAGAAAATACACACGGAAAAAATAAAATCATGGCTTGTGGTTGCCGAAAAACATTTGAAACAGTTAAAATTCACCGACGGAAAAAAAAATCCCAACACATAAAAACCTAACGTAGGATAATAAAATTTGGACAGTGCATTTGTTTAGTTAACATGTTTAATTGATTAAATTTTGAAGGCCACAAATTAATTTAAGCTCAAGACCCGACTGATGTACAAATTTGCAGCCAGTGAATGTGGAATAACCTCAAGAGTGACTGATGTACAAATTTGCAGCCAGTGAATGTGGAATAACCTCAAGAGTGTTCCTGCCTTCATAGGAAATTACTACCCAGATCATGACTCCATTTATAAGTCCAATGACTCTAGGCCGGAAACAGTTTGGTTGCAAAAGTTCCCCTGGACCCTTTCAGACCAACACACTTCCATCACTGGCACTAAAGCAGAACCTATTTTCATCAGAAAACACAACAAATCTCCACTGTGTCCTCCAATCAGATCTGCCTCGACACCACTGGCGTTGAAAACGGCAAAGACTTGGAATCAGTGGGAGGCACGCTACAGGGCTCCTGGCTCGGAGCTGGTCTTGAAGTAACCGATTTCTAACAGTTTATTGTGTCACTGTATTACCAACTGCAGCTCAAATTTCTGCCGCAATAAAAGGTACATATTATTTTTATTTTATAATCTTCCAATGCTTAATTTATTATCGCAATATTCTCTACAATTTCTTTACAAATCTTCGTGATGTTGTATGTTGTTTAGAATATCGAACAACTGTAGTAAGATATCGCACAATAGCTTGTTCTAACAAGGTGATCTTTAAACTATAATTTATTAAAATATTGCTGAATTTTTATAATTTTTTTTTAAATTCCTTACCTGGTAATTACTTAAATTAATCTTTTAATCGAATATTAAGTTACGAAATTACTGAAACAGCATATTGTCATTTTGGAATCACGTGCATAAAATTTCAAAACTCTAGAACGTCAAGAAGTAAATGGAATTAGAATGGTAGGTGATTTCGAATACAAAATTTTGTTGTGGTAATCAGGAAACAAAGTTAAATAAAGTACATAAAAATGAACCTTTTTTTATATACAAATTGTCAACTTACAGAAGGGGGTTTGGGATTAGCCGCTGCAATATTAAGGATTTTTCCAATAGCATAATTTTTTTAAAAATGACATCAGTTATCAAATAAAAAGTCCATTGCTCGTGGCCCATATTTTTTTAACTTGATGAAATCTGAAAGCTAGATATGTTATTCCAATGGTGAGTATCTTCTGTCTACTTTAAGAATCAATACCTTTGCATACAAAATTTCATAACGCTGCTTACGACTTTACCGATCGGAAAAGATTCATTTTTTAATCTTCCTTAATGCATTTCAGTCGCCTGATGCCCTTAATCGATCGGTGATAATTTGAGGTAAAACTGCTAAGATTTTGTCTTTATAACTGTATCTAAAAGTAATATGCAAAATCATTTTTCACTGAAAAAAATATTTTCTTGAATACATAATTCAATGTTCATAGTTTCGAGATCCATATAATTTATCAGAATGAAATAAAAATATCCTTATTTTCATATTTTATAGGCAAATATTTCATCATAAAATTTAGAAGGATTGAAATCATTAATTACTGAAAATAATATCTCTCCAAGTATGGAATTTACAATTCATTATGATGACCTTGATTGGACTTCGTACAGTTTTCTAGTTTAGCATGCATTGCTGATTAGTAAACAAATTCATAGCCACTAGTTAATTTACCAGTTTACTGGAGTTCGAAAATATTTTGAGTTTCAGTTAGCTTCGTCTATAAAATTATTCAAACATTATTAATATTTTAAAACTCTCTTCAAACCAAAAATCCAATTTGTGAATTAAGAATACAGACATAGTTAATATGAATAACTTATTATTGTTACAGCTTGGATTATTAAATGCATATATTTCCATGTTTATTTAGATTTCTATACTATTAGTATCTAAAAATATGTAATTTTCTCAGATAATCTCAAAATACCTTTAAAAATTTATTCGATGCAATCAGAAACAGAAGATAAAAGAGTGTCACCAAAACCAAATAAAACTGTTGCCGACAGGAAAACAATTCGATGCTTGTAAATTGAATTAAGTATTAGTATAATTTAAATAAAAGCCATTTCTTATCAAAGCAGAAAATCAAGCACTGGATGAAATGCTCTTAGGAAGCAAAATAATTATTTCGGAAAAAAGTCTGTTATGAGCACTAATTACTGCCAATTCTTATACTTAATTTCCTGATTGCGTGAGCAATAACAATCAATAATTATTCAGGGACTTATCGGGCTGTTTTCATCAAACTGTTATTCACTTTTCGGTCCACAACTGAATAATAGTTAAGTTTGCTAACTTTTCATGAATTCATATTTCCCTGAGAATATTTTAACTTCAACTTTTAAAGTCATGGTATCTGGTGCAGTGATTTTTACCACTTTATTCTACCATATTTTCACATGGAAATCTCCTTAAATAATCATTATATTTCTGGAAATCTTTGTATTCTGGATATTTAAAATTAAAATTTTGGCAAGAATTCAAATATTTTTTCACATTATTGAGATTTTTAATCAAAAAGTTAAAAATTAAATGTGCTAGGAAATATCTTGGAAAGGGGTTTAGGTGAATATTTTCGCTTACAAAGGAACTAATTGTTTAATCTATTTCTTAATGGAAAATCCTGCCGGAATTCCTTGATACTTTACAATAAAATTTTAACAAACACAGTGAAACTCCCCCTAAATTTATTCTGATTTGGAATAAAAAACTGATGTGAAATGCGTTGTGAAGTATGCTTTCTAGAGAGTGCAATCTCCTACTCTGATTATATTACAGGAAATCAACATTCATAATTTAAGAAGTTAACAAATAATTATAAAAACAATCTTTTTCATAATGAATCAAATTGCTTTGAATTGAACTATAAGAAGTTTACGAATGATGTTTTATGTTATGAATACAAAAGTATTGTTGACTTCAAGAGAATAGCAAAAATGGCATTTACGAAATTAATTTCTTTTCCATCAATAAAAAATTTGGTGGGCAGAAATAAGCTGTCAAAATTTCCAAGAGAAAGAGTGCTGTGCATTTTAACAAAAATATATCCCTCTAAATTTAACATGATGCACGAATTTCTAGGAATAAAAATACTTCTAGAATAACAATTCTCTAAATGAAGCTTTAAAATAAAATTTATGCAAAAATAAATAAATAAATAAAAAATAGATGGGAATTCTAGGAAGTGTTTCTTCAATGAATATTTTCTGAGATAATTAACCAGAAACATGAAGTAAATATATTCTTCAACGCACTTTCTAAATTAATAATGTTTCTTGACTACTAACACATATCGAAATTTTCAACTGATCAATAATAATTCTGGAGTAATTAAGTAAGAGTAGTGCCCATATTTCGACTAAAACTATAACAAAAGCATAAACTTACAGAAAACTTGCAAATATTGCGTGCAAGTTTTTTTAAAACTAATTATCAGGAAAACTTAAAGTTACTTAAACTTGTTATAAATATTTATATTAATAATTTATCAAAATATAGAAAAAGGCTATCTATCACACCGAGAATCTATTCAGTTGTTTTACAGTAGATATTAACATCTGATATTCTGATTTTTTTTAATGAAGATCATATTAGCAAAATTCACTGTTAGTTTTAAATTTGATTTTTTTTGTTATGTACCTAAGTTAGCTTTCATTTTTTTTATAATATAATAATACATTGATGGAAAAAAAATCCCAACACCAAGAAAAAATTATTGTACAGTAATGAAATTTTAGGAATACATTTGTCTAGGTAACATATTTAATTGATTAAAGTTTCAAGATCACAGGTAAAGCCATTGGCGAGAAGAGCCATTTCAAATGTGAAATGTTGGTACATTAGTAACCGGTGTAACCGCCAGAATTTTGAATGCAAGCATGCAAACGTGCATGCATTGTATCGTACAGGTGTCGGATATCAGTTTTTGGGATGGAGTTACATGCCTGTTGCACTTGGGCGGTCAATGCTGGATGTGGATGACTCTTCAGTTGATGTCCCATACATGCTCGATTGGCGAAAGATCTGGTGATCTAGCAGGCCAAGGCAACATGTCGACATTCTGTAGAGCATGTTGGGTTAAAACAGCGGTATGAGGGCGAGCGTTATCCTGTTGGAAAACCTCCCCTTGAATGCTGTTCATGAATGGCAGCAAAACAGGTTGTATCACTAGACTGACGTACAAATTTGCAGTCAGGGTGCGTGGGATAACCACGAGAGGGCTCCTGCTGTCACACGAAATTGCTCCCCAAACCATAACTCCAGGAGTAGGCCCTGTGTGTCTAGGCCGCAGACATGTCACTAGCAGGCGTTCACCTAGCCACCTTCTAACCAACAAACGGCTATCACTGCGACCAAGGCAGAACCGGCTTTCATCAGAAAACACAACAGATCTCCACTCTGTCCTCCAATTAGCTCTAGCTTGACACCACTCACGTCGCAAACGGCAGTGGTTTGGAGTCAGTGGAATGCACTGTACAGGGCGTCTGGCTAGGAGCTGTCCTTGAAGTAACTGATTTGTAACAGTTTGTTGTGTCACTATGGTGCCAACTGCAGCTCGAATTTCAGCTGCAGACGCAGTATGATTAGCCACAGCCATACGCCGAATACGTCGGTCTTCCCTCTCAGTAGTACCACGTGGCCGCCCGGAACCTGGTCTTCTTGAGGCAGTACCTTCCCTTGACCACTGCCGCCAATATTCATGCACAGTGGATACATTCCTGCCAAATCTTTCAGCAATATCGCGGAAAGAAAACCCACCTTCTCGTAGCCCTACAACACGACCTCTTTCAAACTCAGTGAGCTGTTGATAATGGCATCTTCGTCTTTTCAGAGGCATCTTTGACTAACATTAACCCACTACGTCAAATCTCAACTGTAAATAACGATCACGAACCTTACAGCGCTTATTTAAAGCAAACCTCATTTGCATGTTCATAGTGTCGCTACTAGCGCCACACTTACGTGCGTAGCTCGAAATTTGAATCGACGTCATCTTTCAGATGTATAAACACGGCTCCCAAATTTCGTTTATCCAGCACAGCTCCTTCCTAGTGTTGGGAATTTTTTTCCATCAGTGTATATCGGACAATTGAAACATTTTCCTGTTAGTATAAATTATTGCATGGGTATTCAGTATCACATACTGACTACTTTTTCGCAAAATGAATCTTGCAAATACTTAATTTTTTTCAAAAATTCAATATTTTTATTTTAATAAGTTGGTTTCGAATTTGAACACTATTTCATGAATAAGATTTAAGATATAACTAAAAATGAATATGATTTATCAGAAAGTAAAATTTTCAGTTTTACACCTTGTGAATTATCGCAGGAGACATTTTAAACCTGTATAAATGTTTATATGATCGTGATCTCATCATAAATGAAACATGATGAAAAATTTTTTTAATCATCGTCAAAGATTGTTCACCTTTAATTATTATATTGATGGAATATCAAAATAACTTCCTTTCTTTCCCAAACTACACATTTTAAAACCTTTTATGGTATTCTTCATATTTTTTGTTGTCTCTTTATTCGTGTTTCTTTCTGATATATACACAGAAATACATTTTTGCCATTATTTATGCTGAAGTTTTTACGTTTTACAATGTTTACTTTTCGTGTGTCTTATTCATAATTCTCAACTCACGCGAAATTAGTGTATTAAAGAACAGAAACATAATGTCTCTTATAAGAAGAGATAAAATATATTTAAACAAAATAATGAAGCAAAATGAGTCAATAATAGCGTTTAAAGATTTTTTACACAGTATTTTTAAAATTCAAGTCAAGTTGTATGACAAGTTTTTTCATTAAGTATTTACTTTGCAGAGTCTGACAACTGTATTCAGGCCAGAAAGTAATCATTAATCATTTATGAAAATGAGAGTTACTCTTAATGATGATTTTATCGGAAGAAGAAGAAGATAATACAAATCTTTTAGCAAATGTTTATATAGCAATAATAAATGACGAGAGAACAATGAAAGATTCTAAATATACGAATGTGAAAATACTCTTCAAAACATATAAATATCAATGAAGGCATGAACGAATTCAATCTCAAAAGGAAAAGAATATTAAGCTTTTTGTCATTGATTCCTTATCAGATCATTTTCAGAAACTGATGACATTATTAATTATAGTAATGCTAGATAGCAAAGGCAGCCATATGCGCACAAAATGCTCAATAACATTGTTATGATATCTACATAATGTTGGCCGGCATTCAAAATGTTTTACAACATGAGATGCCTTACAATATTTTAGCATTCTAGATGCACTATACATATTATCGATTTCTAGGAATATATAAATAGTGGGAAATATATAATAGAGTATTTTATGGATTTCTTCACTGACAGGCCTTATTAACAAATAAATAACCAGATTCTATATCCAACCTCACTCTATAGATAGCAAATTTCCAAATACAAACATGTCCATGAATTAAGGATAATGCAAGTTCAAGAAAAGAAAGAGGCAGAAACACAATTAATGTGACATATTTGTAAAGTATCTTTATTAAACAAAAGGTAAAGAGCAAAAAAGATTCTATATGTTTGATATCATTAATAAAATTGCGATTTTTTTGCTCCCTTGAGTAAATGGCAAAAAAAAAAAAAAAAAAAAAAAAAAACTAATTACAAAAATCAATATTTCATGGTTACTATGAAGGTTAATATATATTATATCTTTCAAACGATGCAACATAGTTCGTACAATGCCTAGGCATGTAGAGTATCAAATTATCTATCTGATCATGGGGAATATTACACCACTCATCAAACAATGTTCTCCGAAGTTCCGGTAGACATGTAGGAGATGGTTAAATGGCTGTAACTCATTGACCAAGCATGTCCCACACATGCTTTACAGGAATCAAGTCCGGTGAGAATGCTAGTCAGTCCATACGGGTGATATCCTCCGATCGAAGCATTCTTACGATATTTGTACGTTGAGTACGGGCATTGTCATCCATAAACGCGTGTTCTTTGCCAATGGTGCCCCGAAACAAACAATTACATATTATTCCAGAATGACATCCCGATAGATTTGGCTTGTCATGGTTCCAATTTGAGCATGCATGTCAGTTCTGGAACCCAGAATAATTCCTCCCGAAACGATCAATCCTGCACCATCGTAATGTTGTCGCTCAATTATGTTCTCTTAGTGGTAACGGGTAAACGGCGCTCTCCATATGAAATCCGACGAAAATCATACTGCAAGTTAAACCAGGACTCGTCGAAAAGAATCACACAAAGCAACTATTGTGCTGCCCGCAATGCTTGCTCTCTATTACAGGCTATCCGTAGGCGTCAGCGAGTTGCAGTAAGTAGAACACATCTGACAGGTCTACGAGCATGTATATCTCTCTGCCTTAAGCGTCTGTACACGGTCTGCCTTGAAACTGTCGTACCAATGAATGAAGAGAGCTGAAGACACCGGTATGATGCTGTGCTCCGCCTGTTTCTTTTGGCAGTCACTGCCTAAAGAAACAGACGGTCCTCATTTGGTATTGTAACTCGGTGTGTGTGTGTGGGGTGACCTGTGCTGTAATGTCTACTTACATCACCATGATTTTGTAATCGTTACCAAAGCCTGGAAATGACACTCTAGGTGATTCCACCTATACTTCTAGCTGGGTTCGCCCACATTCCAGTCGGCTGATAGTTCTACCTCCTTGAAAATCGTCGAAATACATCCTTTGTGCCGTAACTATGCGGTTATTGCACTGAAAGGTTTAGAGAAAGTGCTTGCGAACAATTTTACTTCCTTACCTGCATTCCTTATACATAACTCTCTTACACTGTCGTCATTGTGATGTAATATCGGTGTAATTTGGAAGCTTCCTGTAATTTACATATGATTTTTGATGATGTGTATAGTCATTTTACGGGTGGTATATGTATTTGAGAGTTTGATTTCTTCGTAACTTAATTTATGGACAGAAGTGTAATACTCGAAGTTAAATGATGCATCACTGTTGTCCAAAACTTTTCATTTTATCTCAATTTAAATTTTCTCTCAAAATTTGTGAAATTAATTGGGAAGGCTCTTAACCCTTTGAATTTTTTTTAAACAATAACAATATGTCATTGAACTTAATGATTGACTGCATTAAAAAATATTGCACTCACCAGGAAACACAATCCAGGTGTCCACCTACTATTGTAATATACAAACATTTCCTGAAAATTTGATTTGGAATCTTTTTTTAAATTCTGAATTAAGTTATTTTTTCACGGATTGTTTCAATTTGTATTAGGTTATAATGTTTCAAATAGAATATAATTTGCATTCAAAATCTTTCATTTTTCTCATTTTCCTTTCCTTCCAATGTTAAATTGTAATTCTTGTCTTTGCTGTATAATTCAAGTCAATTTTCCACTAAGGTTTTAATCACTTTCAAATTTACATATTAAACAGCCATACTCAGTTAATCATTTTCATTATAAAATTAAAACAATATTCAACATACTTCAAATTAAAATAATTACTGTTTGGAATATTGCCCTGACTAGAAGTTTCGTACTGATATATAACTAGATATATCTGACAGAGTAGACTTAGTTTTCAACAAACTTTAGATTAAAAATAATTTTTCCCTTTCGTTTTTGACATTTTACAATCATATTGCTTTTAATTACAATGACGTCGTTCAAATCAGGATATAATTTATTACTTTATATGTCTTGATAATCAATTACAATTTTTCACGTTCACCCTAACAGCAGTTTTGGTTGACGCGAAATATGACAAATCTGACAACAAACTATTTTTGATCACTTAAGTCTCTTATATTCAAATCCCAGCATTTTGAAGGTCTAATTTTGCACGAATTTACTAAATATTACTCTATTATTTAAAAAAAATATATGATATTTTTTAGTATTTTGATGTTTAAAAAACATTATAGTTGATTTTTTTACTTATAAATATTATTATTTTTAAATACATTATATGAAACAATTAGCAACATTTTACCTTTAAATATCGTTAATACTATATTAAAAAAATTTTCGTACCACTCCTGAAATCTTTTTTACTATTCGAACTAGCCATATAAATACGTAATTTTGAGTTAAAATAAAATGGGGTGCTGAAACAACACGACACTCACATACAATAAAAAATAATGAGCTAAAATATATCTAACGGGGGAAATCCAAAATCAACGATGAATATTGGAAATCTCATCTCTTAAGGAGATGGAATCGCTGAAATGAGGTGGTCTCAGAATCCGTTGTCAAACAGTACTTAGATAATCTTTTTATATATTAATTTAATTGGAGCTCAGTTTATTTTCTTTTGATTTAAGCAATTTTTTTGAAGTTTTGAAGTGCATATGAAAGGACCTGTAATCATCTTGCTTTTTGACAAATTTTTAGAAAATGTCTTCAGTCGAACATCTTTAATTTTTCTCAAGCACTTTTCAACAGAAAAAATACAGAAATTTGAATATAAAATTGTTTTATGTGTTTATTGTCTATTCATTACTAAATCATATTCAAGTTATTTTCCTTATCCTATATGTAAATTTATAATCCTCTTCATAATTGCGCAACTTGTATTTTATTACTTTTTTTTCCCTATTTTTTCAAAAGCCTCAAAAACTACACACGTTTCGCACCCATTTTCCCTTCATTACTAGAACACATATTTTACAATATTATACATATTTTTTAAAAATTTCATGCGTTATAATGATATATTTTGTTTAATAATATCCTTACCAGATAAAAAAACCCTCAGAAGAAAATTTTTATTTTCTCATGATAGTCTTCTGAAATAGCTTTGGGAAATATTATTTTCATTAAAAAATATTTCAAAATGATTCTTATCAATTAGAAATTTCCTAACTTAGAAAGAATAATTTTCAATAAATGATTTAATACAAAATAAGTTTTAATATTTTTTATGCATCCGTCATTTGTAGATAATTCATTAAATTCTTTTCTAACTTTATACGAATAATGAATATAACTTTCTAGAATTATTATGATCTTAATTCAAGCTATTTTTAGACAATTTTAAATTTATATATTAATATAATAGTTATTATTTTGCATCTCTGAGGGAAGTACGTTGGAGTCTCTCAAAGGTACCGAAAAAACAAACGTTTTGTAAATTATTTTAAACAGCCCGCAAAGCTAATCTTTTTTCATCCCTCTACAATTCCAAGAATTTAATAAGTTTATCTTCTTACTACCTTTATCTTCCTATTATCTTAATCTTTTTTCTCATACTACAGTTCGAATTTCAGTTTAATTAATTTCGAAAGTTTATTTAAGCAAGGCGCAAACAATTCTGGATACACATTCCGAAGACGACCCAAATATTTACTAACCAGATTCAAAATTCGGTTATAATGAATATAAAAACATATTTCATTTTCCATCAATTTACATTAAAAATTATCTAATATGCAAAAAGTTTGATGTACAAATGAAGAAAAAGAAATAGGCACAGTTTCCAAACATTTAAATGATTTATTAGGAAGGTACAGATGTAAGGTAGAGTAACTTTTCAGACAAAGAAACAAATATATTGTCTTGAATTACTATCATAAATATCATGAAATATGGCTTTCTTTTGAAAGCATGATAAATAAGGATTTTTTTTTGTCTGCACAAAGTTATAATATTAATAAGGATATTTCTGAAAACCCTTGAGCTTCAAAAATATTTATTCAAACTTCATAATTCCTTAACGGCCTTACCTTTAAAAAAACTCATACATTCATGAATTTGAAAATGTAGAATTTTCATGTTATATCTGTTTAATTTATCATTTACAAAGAGGATTCGGTTACTTTTCATTTATATTCTAACTTTTATAATAACTCATTTAATGAAAAATTCATATTGGCGAATTAAAAAAAATGTTTTAATTGCAGACTTTTTTTTACATCATGTTAAAAAATAGAAATAATTCCTTTATGTTTCAGATTATAAAACCTATTTACATTCGATCTGGAAAGAAATGATTTAAGAATCAATAATTTAAAATATGATCCTTTTCTATTCAGATATTTAATACTGAATTTGATATCCCTTGTAGAAAATGGTACAACATTTTTGAATTTCTTCCCCTATGACGCTATAAAAGTATCTAATAGGATTCGAAAGGATTTTTAAAACAAAAAAATATCAAAATGTGTTCAAATAAAAATTATTCTAAATGCTATATAAATGATGCCAGATTAATATTAGCTGAATATATTATTCATGATTAAGAACAATAATTAGTAATGCAGTAATTATATAAATAAACAAAATACAATGGTGTTTGCTGCCCCATCAAAAGCGGCACTTATCTAATAAAATTTTTTTTTGATATGTTTCCATTAGAATTGCATTCCTTTAGATTTTGCCATCTTCATACCACTTGTAAATCATTTATTTAGCTGAAACCTGAATTTTTAAACTTATTGAAAGCTTTCGCAATTAATATATTCTTTAAATAAAGTTTTTAAAAGTAATATTTAATTTACTACCCCAACTCCTTTTCAAAAAAAAAAAAAAAACTCTCATGCATATAATAACACAGTTGTGTGCTTCCGAATAATATGTTGCTAGTTCTGCAGTAAATTATTTCTTTAAACCCATAAAATAACTCCATTGGAAATACTTATTATTTCATTTCTAAGAGCTTGCAAATTTTGTTTTGCGTTCTCATAAATTTTTAGAATTTCTTTTTTATATCTGTTGCAGAATTTCTTTATATTGTTTGATAAGTTATCTCCTCTATGAGGCATTAACAATATTTTCTTTACTGATACTTCTAACACATTTATATTGTGTGTGTGTGTGTCCGTGCCTGTGTGTTAACATAATTTTTTAAGCAGAACTGTGGGAGAGAAGAAACTTTCAAGTTTTAACTTCAATTTGTTTCATTCCGGGAGGCTGTTCTATGTACCATCAGAAGTGATGAATCACACAGAGCAACACAAGAGTGGAAATGAGGAAAAGCTAATAAGAAGGTGATATATTTTCCCACTGCTAATATACTGTGAGATTCTAAAAGGGATTTCTTTACACCAGTCAAATTAGGTAAGGGGATTAAAGAGACCTTTTAAAAGAATATGCTTGATTGTATTTTTTATTCCTTCACTCAAAGTGTGGCAGCTTGCTGACTTCTGCAACTTTAGAATTTGTGTAGTATTAATTAAATAAAAAAGGTGGAGTTGGATCAGGACAAAATATTTTTAGAGTAAATTTTTTTATTCCAAAACTATTTTATTATATTTATTTATTTGTAACTTTCCTAATTTCAAAATTTATTAGGGGATTTTTTTTAAATATAGGCTTTTATTTGAGTAAAAACTGAAGTAATGATAACATAAACTTTTTGTAAGTGCTGAGCAGTGAAAAAAATATATAAAAAAAACTTTCTTGAATTGTTTTTCCCTCGAGTAAAAAAGAAATATCACAAGTTCGCATTATAGAAATATATTCTACATATATCCCAAAAGTTCCATAAAAAGCACTTGCTTTTATTAGACTAATTGCCATGAAATATTAAAATCTGAGAAATAAACCTGCACACTACATTTGAAGAGGAAACAACGATGCACGCCACTTGTAATGGGGAAGTTAAAAAATAAACACTTGTTGTCCTGGAATGTTAATTATTGCATTTGTTGTGCTGTTCATCTTTAATTTCTTGGAGATATTGCATAAAAATTTCATAATAAAATGTTTCCATAAAACTTTAATATAAGTATTTAAAGGATATTTATGTACCTGCTGGAATTTATGATAAAAACGCGGGGTCTCGTCTCCTTTGCAATAAAATTTTATGTCTGAAGAAAAAGGCATTAATGGCTGGTAAATAATATTTACTGGAAATATTTGCACAAATGTCGTGGAAAATTATGATACGAAACGAGAAATGTATGCTGTTATGAAGTAAAATGAAAGATTTTTAGATAATGCACTCTTCTTGTAACATCAATTAGTAATTCTTAAATTACCATTTATCTAAATTCCCTTTCTGCTTATCTCTTCAAAGTTGAGCGCATTTGTTGATGCCGATGTTTGAAATTCGGATTTCGGGTATAACGTCTTGGCGGAGTAGGGATTACATTTAATTTTAAAAAAATTTCCCATTTGATTTTATAAAACACTTACATAGATGATATATTTAAATAGTATATGAAACAGCAAATATTTTTTCATCAAAATGAAGAATGAAAATCACTTTTTTTGAAGCGACGCATTTGAAGTATCTATATACATAAAAATGAATGTTTGACTGTATGTCTCTTATGCCATCCTAAACCGTTTATCCAATTGCGATGAAACTTGGTCAGCTAATTGCTTTCATCTACGGGATGGTTATAGGTATAGTACAATGATCTAAAATAAAAAATAAAAATATTCGGATCTCAACCGCGTATATTTTCCAAGGAAAAATCTTTAAATAATTCTCCGAGGAGACACAATAGATTCAGTAGAAATGATAAATCCAAGTTAAAGGTCAATATTGTATAGCTATTGAACACAGATGTTATACAAGTCATTCTTAGAGGTAACAATTTTATTACAGATTATACAGGAAATTTTGGGGAGACCAATCCTGTGAGTTTTAAATTTTGATTAAATGTTAGCGTTTTTCGCAGTAACTTCCGAAAATATAATAGTACAAATAATTTTGTTCTTCTTCTTGTATACAGCTGACCACACCCCGCCGCAACTGAACATAGCAGTATCGACAGGAAGCAATAGTTTTGCCCTATCTTAATTTTCAAAAAAAAAAAAAAATCTTTTCAATTATATGAACGATTTTATGGTATAAATATATTTTATATGTTCAATGAATTTTGAAAGAATATATTTTAATCAAAATTTCTAAGATTAAACTTGAGAATTCCTAACAAATATTAAATGAATCCAAAGATTACCAGATTACCTTTACCAGACTCTTCTTCTTTCTTTAGAAGAGAAAAATTTCACTAATATTATTTGATTGGTGGCTGATTATTTAGATTAATTTTATGATGTGGCCCATTACAGCAGTAGATTTCAGGGTTGCAGGCAGAAAACGTTCTGAAAGTTCTGAAATTGTTTAAATAACATCTGTGCTAGTATTCGGTGGTCCTAAGTTTGCTAAGTTCTTCAGATTACCAAGATAATCGAATGGATGTTGCATTGCCGAAAGTCGTTGAGGATGGTGGCAATATCAAGTATTGATTCTCATATCGCAATAACAACTATCCACTGCCTTAGATTTTTTCAAAAATCTAGATGCGTCTCTTATCAAATCAACGAGTATATCCACCACATTTCTTGAAGACTGGATTTCTTTTGAGTCGTCCGGTGTTCAAGTTTCCTGGTGCTTTTCTAGTGAACATGGGTAGAAAATTTTTTTAGCGCGAGCAGGGATTATCAGAACTATTAGAATCTTCTCAGATAAGATCTCAATTTGATGTCGCATGCATGTTCTCCTTTGAAAACACGGAGCATAACTTTTAAATTATGCACATTAGCTGAATTAAAGGAATTTCCTCTCCTTCTTCCAGTATCTCAATCTTATCCGGATTTGTAATTATTAAATTTTTGATGAAAATCCCAGAAGAAAATACATGGATCAGTGAAATGTCGATTTATTATCTCAGTTATCATGAAAAAAAGTACAGTTACTATTCCATCATCGTTAGCACCTGTTGTACAGTGTACATCTTTTTTTTAGTGAGGGCATTAACACGAGAAGGAAAGAAAGAAGAGTATTACAGATTTATTTTCGTTGCATGAATCTGCAAATAATTTTTGTTTCTTTCTTGTTACATTACTTTTATAGCTGGAAAAAGACATGCACAAATTTGTAACAATACTATTATTTTGAGCGATGAGAAATAAATTTGTGCCAAACGAATTCACTTTTTGAAATAAATCAGTAAAACATAATTACACTCGATATGATGCGAAAAATCATATAACAATGAGCGGTGATCTTAAAATGATAATATTTTGTTCTACGATATTAATATTAATAATAATTTTGAAATAAATTAAATAGTTAAAGAAATTTAAAGAACTGTTTTTAAGCATGATATATACAAGGGATCGGCGGCATAATGGATATTACCACTAACCCTTTGAATCGTAATTTGTTTGCAATCAGCACTGTTCAAGTAGACAGTTTGATTTCATTAGCTTTAAGGTGAGAGGTTAATTCAATAACTTTTCAATTAACGAGTTTTTTTGTAAAAAGAAATAATTTTATAAAAAGCTTCATAAATGAAATAATGCTTCATAAATGAACTTTTTAAAAAACATCAACTCAATAATTTCTCAAGAGTGTGTCCTCTCTCGTCCTTGTCAATTTGCTGCAGAAAATTCAGGATGAAATAGTCTCGTAATAATAATCAATATAAGAAGATGAAATTATCGTGAGTTTCGCTGTGTGATTAAAAAAAATAGGTTTCATGAAATAATTTTTATTGTATCTACGAAAATGTTATGAAATTATTGTAATACATTTCTATTGTATTTTTAGTTTATTTGTCAAGGTTTAATTCAGTTAAAGCATTCTTTCAAATTATGATTCGCATAAAAGCAGATACAACATCATAAAATATAAAAACTCTATAATTAATCTAAACATTTTTACAATGTATGCCATGACTGGATCTCGAATGTTGGTAAATTAGTTAATTTTTGACTCGTAGCGAACTCATTTTTTTGAGTTAATTAAATTGCACGTGGAAAGTTGTTGAAATCTTGTAGCTTTTAAATTCCAGTTTTATTTAAAGAATATACAGAATAAAAACTGATCTAAAGTTCTGAAGTAACTTTTTTTTGTTTAAGCTTAACTTGTAATATTTTTGAAGGTAATTCCTTGTTTAATTAAAAAAAGGATTAATCAATGAAACAATCCCTTTACATGCAAAGGGATTTCCTCTTTCAAAAATATCTACGCTATGTAGAAACAGTATTATTATTTATATAAAGGCTTTTAAAATGACTGAAGTTTACGGAAAAATATAACTCAATCGGTATGAATATGACTTTTTATGGCATTCATATATTTAAAAAATTGAAATCGCAAACTTCTAAACATTTTTAAAAAAGCAAAAATTTAATTACAAAGCAAACAGTTTTTAGCAAACATTTTTATAAAGCGCTGTAAATATAATATAAATTAATTTACTCATAAACCTATCAAAAGTAAAAAACTTTTTGCGTTAAAATTGCAATCTCTTCAGAATATCGAAATTCAGAATACAGAATTATATTGTTCCTACAAAGAATGAAAAATTATAAAGTAAATAAAAGTTATTCGTATTCAATTTATAATTCAAAGTTCGTATTTATATTTAATTTTACTAACATCTAACGCTCGGAAGATAGAAAAAACATATATTTGCATATTAGAAAACTATTTTGTTCGTTATTTGAAAAATCTAATTAATAATATAGTCATTCTTACAAAATAAGATAAAATATATATTATGAGATCAAAACTATAAACTGATATTTAATATTGAAGTATTTATAAAAGGTTCTGTTAAATTTAATTAAAACACAGATTTGCTGTTCATATATCAATAAGTAGGAAATTTCGGATTCAAATATATAATACGAGTAAGACAGACAAATTTTGGATGAATGCTTCGTTAGAGCGGTATTGGGATGGACTTTGCAATTTTGAATTGTGATTGCAGTAAATAGAAAACATCTGTCAACACATACCAATGAACAAAAGTTTTCATCCGAAAGCCCACAAGAATTCTTTCATTAACCTTTCAAAGTCCGATAAATGTAACAAACAAGTAATGAACTAGAAACTACGAAACATTCAAAAATGCTTAAATTAGAAATTAGATGTGAAAACATTAATTTGGACTTAAAATTAGAAAAGCTGGAGCAACTAACAGAGAAGCCACATTTTCTAACTCAATAACCATATTAATGTTTCCTTTCTATATTCCTTTGTGTTGTTACATTTGGGGGAAACTTTTCATAGATAAAGGTCTATTTTTCTAGTCTTAGGTTTGACAACAACTCAATAATTCGACTGACTGGTTGAAAGATCCGCTGGAGAGATTAGCTCGTGGACGATATTTTTCCGATTGAAATAATTCTCCTTTCGGAGTTATTTAGCAGACGCTTTAGACAAGTTTGTGTAGAACAAGCTTCTTTGCCGTTTTTCTAGGAGGAAAAAAACAGAAAATCATGCGGCGATAAGAACAGCTGTGGTTGAGTTGTGTTTCTGGGTAAGAGAGCAGACTCTCATTTTCTGACAAGATTATATTCTGTCAGTAAAAAGAAAAATTAAGATCATATTGTTTCCTTCAATTTTGTTTCTTTTATTAAAGGTGTGAAAAATGAAAGATGGTTTAAATGAATTAATCTTTCTTTAACTTTGGAGTCTTTCTCATCATATAATTTCAACAATTTCGTGAAACATCATAAACTATAATCTACCATTCATCTAGTTAATAAAAACTGGCATAAAAATAGTATTGAGATTCACTTGTTTTATAAAATATATGACCGAGCAATAGTCAACTAACATATGAAATTCGGTGTAGTATGATAATAGAAAATTTTGTGTCAAAACTTTTTAATTAAAAGTAAGACTAAAACATTTAAATGATAAATAATAGAATTCCAATAGAAATTCCTGTCTTTTCAAAATTAGATCATTATTATCGATTGAATACATAATACAAGAATAGAAAAGGATTTTCATATTCGATAAATAAACATTATGATTTAAAATCACATGAGTAAAAATTCAAAGTTTTCAGTAGCTATTTAGGTATAGGATCTTTAATTTTGGCATTAATATCAGATTTACTTGGAAAAAAATACTCTATATAATTCTTCAGAGAATTTTCAAAATTAATCGATTGGATGAACAAATAATCGTATTTTAGTTATTTTGACTTCCCGTTGTCAAGCAACACTTAGGCTATTTTGGGACGGACCTCGTGATTTTGATCCACGATCAGATGACGAGGACGACATCTGAACTGGCACCCCCCTCTCCACATCACACCAGCAGGAGGAAGTTTCGTCTGAAAGATTTAACGTGCAAGAGACCCTTTACACGACGGTTCTTCGGTGGAATTGAGTCTAGAACCCGAAACCCGCCTTTTCCGAAGCAGAGACCTTACCACCAGGCCACTAAAATAACAAGGCCCAAATAAATAATCTGGCGAATTTTATGGTATATTATTTTCAATCTTATGTTCATTGCTTAATATAATAGAAAATTTCGGAACGTAAAAAATCTGAATATAAGAGTAGTTTTACATTTTAAAATACTTTTTAATACTGAAGCATATAATTAGGATATATGGTACAAAATACTGAAGAAGGGTTATATTCTTTCAACATTTCAAAAGGCGTTATATTTCCAAAGACAATATATTCAATAAAATTGCTGAATCTCTTAAAGAAACATAGTATTAAAAACATTATCATAGGTTAAGTATGATAACATAAAAAAAGACCTCATATTTTGTTTGCACAAAACAAAAAGTAGTGATTAAATAGAAAATTTAATGGCATAGTTTTCTACATTTGATAGTACTAATTCCAAATATTGAAAAATTAAGAAACACCCATCGTCCAACAGTCCACTAACGGAAACAGGAGAAATGATAGATATATTTATTTAATTTAAGCCTTTGTCCAGGAGAATATACTCTAACAAAAATGCTATTCAGTAATCAGGAAAAGAATTCGGTATCTACCAAGCTCTTTTTCTATTCCCCTCCAAACGATCGATTTGTTGGAAAATAAAAGGCCATTTAAAAGTCAGTAGCAACAACAACAATAAACCCACTTCATAGTGCTGATTTCAGAATTTTGATTACTTAATCTAAGCTATGGATAATTTTTTGATAAAGGCTGCATGTTTATATTTATCACTGAGTAGTGTTTATCGTTTGATTTCTTTGATTGAACGTGACTGAAAAATGTTGAATGATCATTCTTGACTATTTGCATAAGTTAGCAAAACATTAAGATACCAATAAAAAGACGAGATCAGAGAGTGAAGAAGTCTTCAATTTCCTTTCACTTTTGCTTTAATATTATTCAAAAAGTATAGCGATTTCATAGCAGAGTCTCCGAGGTGTTAACCTGTAAGTTTTGCCCATTTGAAGTAAAATAAAGATTAAAGAATATAGTTTGTATTGATATAATAAGAAAAGTTTCTAAAATGACATAAACACTGATGGAAAAAAAATCCAAACACCAAGAAAAAATTATTGTACAGTAATGAAATTTTAGGAATACATTTGTCTAGGTAACATATTTAATTGATTAAAGTTTCAAGATCACAGGTAGAGCCATTGGCGAGAAGAGCCATTTCAAATGTGAAAAGTTGGTACATTAGTAACCGGTGTAACCGCCAGAATTTTGAATGCAAGCATGCAAACGTGCATGCATTGTGTCGTACAGGTGTCGGATATCAATTTGTGGGATGGAGTTCCATGCCTGTTGCACTTGGGAGGTCAATGCAGGGACGGTTAATGATACTTGTGGATGATGCTGGAGTTGTCGTCCAATGATGTCCCATACGTGCTCGATTGGAGAAAGATCTGGTGATCTAGCAGGCCAAGGCAACATGTCGACACTCTGTAGAGCATGTTGGGTTACAACATCGGTATGAGGGCGAGCGTTATCCTGTTGGAAAACCTCCCCTTGAATGTTGTTCATGAATGGCAGCACAACAGGTTGTATCACTAGACTGACGTACAAATTTGCAGTCAGGGTGCGTGGGATAACCACGAGAGTGCTCCTGCTGTCACACGAAATTGCTCCCCAAACCATAACTCCAGGAGTAGGCCCTGTGTGTCTAGGCCGCAGACATGTCACTAGCAGGCGTTCACCTAGCCACCTTCTAACCAACAAACGGCTATCACTGCGACCAAGGCAGAACCGGCTTTCATCAGAAAACACAACAGATCTCCACTCCGTCCTCCAATTAGCTCTAGCTTGACACCACTCACGTCGCAAACGGCAGTAGTTTGGAGTCAGTGGAATGCACTGTACAGGGCATCTGGCTCGGAGCTGCCCTTGAAGTAACCGATTTGTAACAGTTCGTTGTGACACTGTGGTGCCAACTGCAGCTCGAATTTCAGCTGCAGACACAGCACGATTAGCCACAGCCATACGCCAAATACGACGGTCTTCCCTCTCAGTAGTACCACGTGGCCGCCCGGAACCTGGTCTTCTTGAGGCAGTACCTTCCCTTGACCACTGCCGCCAGTACTCATGCACAGTGGATACATTCCTGCCAAGTCTTTCAGCAATATCGCGGAAAGAAAACCCACCTTCTAGTAGCCCTACAACACGACCTCGTTCAAACTCAGTGAGCTGTTGATAATGGCATCTTCGTCTTTTCAGAGGCATCTTTGACTAACATTAACCCACTACGTCAAATCTCAACTGTAAATAACGATCACGAACCTTACAGCGCTTATTTAAAGCAAACCTCATTTGCATGTTCATAGTGTCGCTACTAGCGCCACACTTACGCGCGTAGCTCAAAATTTGAATCGACGTCATCTTTCAGATGTATAAACACGCCTACCAAATTTGGTTTATTTAGCACAGCTCCTTCCTAGTGTTGGGATTTTTTTTCCATCAGTGTATATCTCAAAATTAACATCCTTATTTTTTGCAAATCAATAACAAACTAATGCGGCATAATATTTTGATAATTTGTAAATTTCAAACATTGTTATATTTTACGAATCATTTTTAAGTATGGAATAGATAGTTTTCTTACATTTAATTATAATGAATATGAATTATATATATTGCATTGATATGCTATAGTGGTTTAGGATTTTTGAACTTGTAAGGTTTTTTAATATTTTATGGAAATAATTAATTTGAAAGAAACAACGAGATGAATAATAATTAGATTAATTAATCATTCAGAGAAATCAAACTTGAATTCCCAGAAAATATCAAAATTATTAAAAAGTCTTCACACATTTCATCCAAAATTCTCAAAACTGGGTATTTTATTTATGTTTAATAAATAGAATAAACTTTTAACATAATTATAATTAAATAACTTTTAAATATTCAAACTAATTTCTTCAAAGTGATTTCCTGTAAATGCATTTCTTACGAGAAGAAAAAAAAAGAATAATAATAAAATGGAAAAGACATGCTCTGATACATATTAGATAGCACTCCTATTGTGTGAGAAGATTTCATTACTTTGGAGAGCCAATTTAATTTAAACCTTTGAACATATGAGATTCAAAACCTTTTGGGACAGGAGATTTTACAGATTGATGAATCCTAAAGTTCCTCTTTTTTGTTAAAATACTCTCTTGAAATAATCCCTTGAACACATGGCAAACACGAGAAAAACGAATGCATACTCAGAGAAAAGTGTTATATTGATACAAAATTTTGAATTGCCTTTCTGAGTTTTAATTTCCTCGGATCTGATGTAAATATCTCAGAAGTAAATTTAAATAAAATACTATGAACTCGATGTTTTCACCAAACACATTCTATATTGCGTAATTTGTATTGTGATGTAACCTATTGAGATGTGACATGTAATGTTTCCTTTAACACATTCTGTATTGTATAATCTGTATTGTGAAGTATTGGGTGATGAGATGTAACCTACTAAGATGTGGCATGTAATCTTCTTTCCTTTATTTGATTTACCATAAGTCTTTCACATACTCCATTCAACTGACAGAGAACCCTAGTGGTTCCGAGTGCGAGGACATACAGCAATGAAAAGAAAAGACGATGACGTGTAAAAGCAGTGTAATTTAAATAACGGAATTGATATTAGAATTGGATTTCAAAAGAATTTACAAACATGTTTGAAGGGTTTTATCCTCAACACATTGAAATACTTTAAATAAAACTGTCTTTTGTAACTAACATTTTTTATACCAGCATAAAACATTATAATTTTAATGCAATTTCGTCTACAATAAAAATATTATTGTATAATTACTTATGAATGAATATGATTTTCAGAACTTTTTTAGAATATACTTAATAAGTATAGAATGAATTTTGATTTCATTTATTTAGATAAATGTGCTATTTTAAAGCTCCATTTTGTAATTTCGTTACTTGATCTAATGAAAGAGATAACAAATCTGCTTCGGAAAGGGGCTCATAAGAAAATTTCAATCCTACAGAATATCTTTTATAGAAAATAAATCTGTTATTTCATTTCTTGTTAAAGTTTTGCTAAGTAAACAGTGGTGCTTGTTATTTCCCTTGAAAAAGAGTTCTATCACATGAAAGAAAAATACTTTTTCTTTTATTTTAACCATAAATTTCAATTTAAATAACAAGTCAATATTTAAAGAAATTTGAATGAAAGTTATTTATATTTTAAAGTAATTTCTTATAATTAAGAATATTTTTTATTTTAAGATATTCATGAATTCAATATTTCTTCATTTTGTGTCAGTATGAAATTTTTTTATTTTCAAAACAATGGCTTAAATTAAGCATGTTATAGATATACAGTTATTTATGAATTCAAATCGAAAAAGCATTTTCGAGCTAATCATGAAATTATTATTTTTTATATCCCATGGGAAAATTTTGAAAATTTTCCGTATTACTTTAAGATGTTCTTTTTCACAATTATTTGTAGTGTAAAACATGGTTAGAGAATAAAATTATTTATGAGAATAGATCCGCGGCTTTTGTAACAATGGATTGAGAGCTTGAAACCACAATTTTCAGAGCAACAGGCGTATATGGGAGCCTTATTAACGTTAAATATATCAAGTTTATTTTTCCTATTTTGTTGAGGTTTCGAAATCTGAGATGCTAGTATTGAATCAGTTTACCGTCCTTATCATCTAATTCAAAGTTTTAAGATCTTATCAAAAATAATTTTAATTTTCTTCTTTTTTACACCTTCAAAATGAAAGTTAATCCAACTAAACCAAGGTTTTTCAAATATTTCTAAACTTGTTCAAAAATGTTGTCGCATATTTGAATAAAATAGAATATTTACTTCTCTGTAATATTTGAGGTGTTGATAAAAGTAACGCTGATTAAACTTTTTTGGGAAAAAAACCCCACAATACACACTCGCTCGCTCCTCTAAAGATTTATTCATTTTTATCACTTTTAAATAAAATGTTTTCTAGGTGAATGGAAAAAAATAGTTTGCTTGAAATGGGATAGAAATTATCAATCTCAGACCGGTTGCATTTTTATTACCGAATAGATTAAACAAACATTACCTCCTGAATCATGACGAATTTTTCCAGTTTATGTATCTTTTATGACCTGGGAGATTCAGCTATCTATTTGTAAATAAATATATGTTATAAATATAATAAATATTTTTAACTTGTCCAACAGGATTTTATCTGATTGTGCAGTAGAAACGAATGCAAACTTGAACACACACACACACACACACACACACACACACACACACACACACACA
>JAPMOQ010058975.1:3581227-3683862 GCA_026543055.1 Argiope trifasciata
CACACACACACACACACACACACACACACACACACACACACACACACGCACGCACGCACACACACACACACACATACACACACACACACACAAATTGCTGCAGTGGTGACATTTGTGATTTTAACCTTTCACATCTTCTGCACATAGCACTCCGATCACATCTTATATCTAATTTGTAAAACTCTCAAGAGAACTGAAAAAAGGCGAAATTCAATATTATTTTTGGAAATGCTATTTTATAGAAATGAAAACAATTAGATTTGATTCTCTCCTGCCTTCTTTCAAAGGATAGTAAGACAAATCTTCATTATCTCTATTAGATCAAATTATTTTCTTGTAAAAGTTTATTCTATGTTTATTATATCCAATTTATTACATGACTCAGTATTTTAATTAAATTAACTTGATGAATAAACAAAAGGACAAAATAACATAAATCGACTGGACAACTGGTTTGGATCTCAATGATATACAGTGTTAACAGTCTCAGTTTGTGAACGAAAATCTTAGAATGTGTGGACAAATAACGAAATATTTCTTTTGATACTACATATGTAACACTTAACGTCATCATTTCTTTACTATAAATAAAACCCTGTAAAAAGATTATTTAATTTATTGAACTAATCCGTTATTAACAATAAATAACTATTATAATTAATAGTAACTGCTCTTATTATTAATATACAATTGTTTAATCGTATTGCCATTATCATATATTCAATCTGAAGGACTTTCTGTGGTAAAAATAATAAACATGATGGAAATAAAAAAAACTAATACAACATCAAGTTGTAAATTTTATAGATTGCTAAATATTTATGCATGTAGCCATGCATATCTATAATATTTCAAAATATAATTCCTTTTAGATCTTTTTCTCTTTCTATATATAATTTATATTGGCAATTTAGTTGTAACTTAATTGCGGAAAACAACTATTTGATTAAGCTGCTTCAAAAAACTGCTGAAATCGAAGAATAACTCAAATTTCTTTGAAGACGCATCTTATTAAGACATAGCCTTATTCTATACTTTGATCATAAGAAAGTGCCATGCTGTAAAGCGTCACACTGAAGTCTGAAAAATGCATGGCAACACATTAAAAATTAGAATGTTAGTTCGTAGCCAATTCTGTCAATTATTTACCAAGATATTTGATCGAATGTTTGAATTTTATAAATTATTAATAGAAAAACTGAAATATTTAGCTTTCAGGGAACTTAATGGAAAAAAGAAAAGATAATGAAAATTTAAGAACTCATTCGATATCATTCTTTACTTTGTGTATTCCTAAGGAAAAAAAATGAGAATATTCAGATACGATAATTAATTGCTAGCAAATTTAGGTTTATTATTTCATTCACTACATTGATTTTGAAATCAAACCTAAACTTCTGAAAGAAGTGAAAAAGTTTCAATTATGTTGACACTGAGACTTAGTAATGTTACCTCTTAAAAAACGTAAGTTAACTCACAGAGTTAAGCATAAATGTCAAGGAATCTCGAGTTAAAAAACGATCGAGAAGCTTAAAAATAAAAATTTCATTCAATTTTACTTCTTACAAAGTTATTTCCCTTCTGGATATTTTGTTTGTTTCTTCATTATAGGTATAAATGCTCATTAAAGTGTTATTCCACTGAATAATTTAAATAATAATGATAGGATAATTTTCTAGAAAAAATAACTTTGTTTATATAAAATTGTTCATCCGAATTTTCGAAACATTAGCAATTAGTCACGATTATTTCATTCTTAAGATAATAAAAGTTTTGTCTTTCAAATTATTAATTTTTTTCAAGAAAGTAAAAGTGAAGACTTTAATAGTTAGTATTAATTGAATTGGTGCTTTTTTTCACTGCTTATATAACCTTATAATTTGGTCCGATTCTCTTACTTAATTATAGTCTTTATCAGAGAATTAAAATAAATTTTTAAAATTGAGAAATATTTTTCATGAAAATGGATTATATTTTCTTTAAACATATATTTTAATATTTAAATTTTTTTTTATAATAGTGATGTTTTTATCAAGCATTAAGTCGAGGATTAAAGTGAAACCAGAGAAATTGAGCAAGCAAGTAAAACTCTATTTTATTTGATTATTAGATTAATATGAATTAATTCAAGCTAACTAAATGAAAATTTGATATTTATCGATATATTGAATATATAACTTTAGTAGTTAGGAAAGGAATTATGTTTAAAGTCGTTTTTTGAACAGTAAATTTAATATAAATGAAATAAAATAAATATATCCTAATCCAAAATATATTGGAAATGTATTCTTCTAAAAGATATAGAGACATTAAATATTTAAATTCATTCATATTCTTAAGTGTGTTTCTTCTCATTGAATTTTTCTGTGTTTAGATCTTATATGATATATATTTATGAATTTTAAATTAATTGTACAGCTCATTTTTCGAAAAATTATGATTTTTCTTAAAAATACAGAAATGAATAAATGCTTTAAATGTTTATGAAGGATATCGTTACAAAATGCGTAAAAATGTGAAGACCTGAATAATATGGATTTACTGTTCAGACTCATGGAAATATTACCTTCTAAAATATATTAATTATATATTTATGATAAAAGCTTTAGATAACTGAACTTACAATATGTTTATATGCATTTGTCCATTTTATAAATTGAAATAATTCCGATTTGCCAGATTACTCATAGATATATTTTAAGACATATTTTTACTCCTTTGCTTCTTGTATTCATTTGTGTAATTAATTATGCATTAATTTATTAAACTAATGCGAAAAACAACTGAATGCATTTTCTAAAACGAAACTATTTTAAAGTTCGTTTATCCTTTCACTATCTAGTAAAACAATGCTACATTATATAATACCATAATAAAATCCTTTGTTATGATAAAAAAGCTTCGATCTTTGAAAAATTTTGAATAAAAATGCTTCTATTTTTTTAACTTGTATAGTATGAAAAAAAAAAAAACCACCTATAAACATAGAAAAATATCAAAAGATAAAATTTTAAAAGAATGATTTACAATAAATTTACAGTATTCTCTTAGTTAATGAAAAACGGAATATTTTGTCTAAATGAATTCTCCTATCTTGTTTTATATTCATAGTCCCCACCTTCAGAAAAAAGGGAAATAACGGAAAGATAAAAAACATTTTCCTTGTATTTTTTTCCCTAGACAAAAGAATTCCTCCTTTTTAAGGCTTTTCTTGGTGAACAGAACTTCTTCCTTTGAAAGAAAATAGACTTTATTAGGGAAATATATCCTAAGATAAAAATTCTTAAGTTGTAGGTTCTGATCCGAAGACATATTGCATAGAAGAAATCCGGTAGTATAAGGACATTGCGTATTGTCAAATTGTTTAGTCAAAATCTGTTTGAGTTGTAACATCAGTTGCAAAAAAACAATTTTCAATTCAATCGATGTATTAAACTTTTCAAAATTAAGATATTTTTATTCCCATTAGTTCATTTTATTTCTTTTCTAATATGATACGACAATGTATGTTTTTGAGATGATGATATCATGGAAAGATTTTGCTGTAGGAAATAAAAAAAAGAATTTGTTTTCTAAGGATTACTTTATTCTAATCTTTCAGCCTAAAGAATCGCATTCGGATTTTGATATCATTCTGTTATCTTTGATCGTTTTACTCTGCGTCATGCCCGATTTCTCAACTCTTACTTAGATTAATCTTCGCATTTTCACGCAAGATTCTTTCTGAGTCCGATAAAAAATTCTGAGAACTCTTTCTTCGCCCCTGGAATCTCTTTTTAACCAAACGATCTGATTGGTTTCCTCCTTTTTTGCTTCATTGCTATTTAATTGTTTTGATCTGTTTTGCCGATAATTTTTTGTAATATAAATACCCTCTCTTCTTTTTCCTCTCTTTTTTACTACATTTCTTCCCACATTTTAAAATGTTCTTAAATGCTTAAATTACTTTTGTTTCATACTTCCTTTATAAAGTAATTATAACTGTTTTGTGATTTTCTTTAAACAAAGTCATGCTCAAAAATTAAGAACCCTTGAATTCAAGAATCCCTCTACCATATGTTTGCGTATCACTTTACTTAGTTGCTTCCTGTTTCAGAAACTTTTGTGCTAATCTTTAACACTTTGACTGCCACCTACGAGATAACTTGTAGATTGCGTTCTTTTCTAGGACCAAACCATCTATGTTATTAGATGACACCTTCTCTACTACATTTAAAAGGTAGCAAAGAAGGGGGGAATCTAATTAGATATATGGTCCTGATAGCAAGTGAGAGTAGTGGCAGTGAACTTGTTAGTAATTAATTCAAGGATAATAGTCTAGAGATAAGATAATTCTAATTTTTAAAGCTTTTGAGCACTATAATTATTCTTTTATGTCAAAAACTCATTGAAAGATTTTTCTTGAAAATTACCGAAGTTAAGGATAAAATTCCCTTTATTGAAGGATTATAATTTTTGCACTTTTAAGCATAATTATAACTTTCCGTCAGACAAAATATCAGTTACTTAAAATGACTTTTATGGGAACAGAGTTTTAATGAACCCTGCATGCCAAATGAAATGATTTATAAAATAGCAAAAAATTGTAATTCGCATGATTTCACACCATACACGCAGAAAGTAATGGTTGCTATTAAAGGAATGAATAAATGGTGGAAAGAAGCGAACTTAAAAATACACACTTATTTGCAACGGCATGATTCGTTTTGGTTAAAATAATTGGTGGGAAATATTTGAAAAGGAAATTGGAAGTAAAAATATTTCAAAGAACGAATTATTTTTGTTTAATGAATCTCATTTTGCTTCAAAGTTAACCTAAACTTTTCATTTTTTCTGTATTTATCAATTTGATTTTCATATTTCTGAAGAACATATAGTGAAATGTGTATATCTTTCTTCCTTACTTTTCTAATAAAAAGCAAAGGGAAATTTCAATGCAGTTTTTGAAAAAAGTAAGTAGATAGTGAGTGGAGATAAATCAAGGGAATTTCCTCAAAATAAAGTTAAAATAGCCACATTAATGCTCCAAGTGAGGAATCTAATTATTCAATTTAATGTCATTCACTTACAATCATTGTTAACGCATCAGCATCGAGATAAAATCATTGAAAGAGCATATAAATAAATTATGATTACAATCAATATTTATTCAGTTCAGCAATTCTTTCAAATTAATTATTTTTATTTTTCCTTCTTATAACCTGGATAATCTTATTTATTCCTAAAACATATTTTTATAACAATTATACTGTTTGAATGTAAAAAAAGTCCTCTCTACAAGCTGGAAGACAAAGGAACTTTGCCTTCCTGCTAAGTTAGCATTTTAAAATGCTTTTCAATCCATGGACAACAAGGTTCATTGATAAATAACTAAAGAACACGTAGTTTTTGAAACTTTTAAAGCTGGTTGTTTTAACATAATGTTGGCATTAAAACTTTCTGTATATATTTAATTAGTTAAATTTAAGCGTTTTATTTTTATTTCAATTTCATTAAAAACAATTTCAAACTATGGGAATGAAATAAAAGTGTTTTTTCCCCTTCCAAACTGGTCCTATAAATTTTTGATGTTAGAAACCCTCAAAATCAGGATTTGAAAATCACTTTTAGCCCTGACTTCTAAGATATTACATTTATCGGAAAACTGTAAACACAAAAATTATTCGTCTTATTGAGATGCTAATTTGGCTAATTGCATTTATTCTTCTATTTTGCATTTATAAATTTATCTTAAATATCAAGAAAGAAACATCGAAATGAAAGCTTCAATACTCCACTATTACTCAGCCTTTAAGATAGATGGCCCACTTACGCACTCATATGAAAGTTTTATATTTCTAACAACATATTCCAAGCAAATTAAAGTCCAAATGAAATTACTCTAGTTATCTTGTTCATATGATAACATGGGCAAAGCATTATACAGATCTAATATTTATATACATTGTTACAGATTTCCCATTTGTGGGTTCGTTTCTGTGAATAATCAGTGTATGGTGTGAGGTAAACACAATCAGCAAGTCTCAATAATAAATACAATGACAGCATGCATTTATACGAAGACAAGATAGCACAAAGACAATTATTTACAGCCGAGATCAACATACGGTAGCACACAACAACGACAGTACTCCACAAGTAGTACCAAGGTCTACAGCATCCAAAGTGGTCAGACAGGTCTCAACAGAAGAGGGTTCCTCAGAGCCTTGCTCTACGGTTTCTCTAGACGGCCGAACTACACCCCTGTCTTCTTGCTTTAGCTGCTGACTCATTACTTTAATTCGCAATTACTCCGTTCACGACACAACTGGATACGACACAAGACGACAGGATACGGCACACAGCAATGAGCACTTTGCAGCTACTTCGGTATTCTCTCGGCGATCCGATATTTATTCACCACCATCCAATTCATTACCTCTGTTCAAGACTACTACTACTACTCGACAACGACCAATTAAAGCCACTCGCCACTATTCCTACTATTACCGGCGACTCTGTTGAAGACTGCTTCAGCTTGAGATTGCCGGCCTTTTATAGTTACCGAGTGGCGGAGCTAGAAGCTTCTGAACCAATCAGGGCGTATCTAAACGTATATCGGTTACTAACGGACGGATAGAGAAAGTTCTCGATGTATCAGGTATTATCCATTTAGTTTCCAATGTCGCCAAATGGTCACTAAGTTTATCGCTAGTCTGGGGTTACTGATGCGACATACGATACCATCCAGTGCAGGTGACTGTAAATCAGTCTTTGTTATAAAGACTCTATTTACGCTAGGTACAAAAATTATAAATTCGTAACAATATATACTTTTGAGGGAAGGGTGTGGTTTTGGGCTCTATGGACCATGATCGGTGAAGTACTCATGAAATTTTCCTGAAGTCTTGTCATTAAAACGGCTGCAATAGGTAGTCTTCCTATAAGAATCTATCAAAAATATCGTTTTTGGTGTCATATTCATTATTCATCCTTATTTTAACTATGCAATTTCCTGCAGCAAAATACTTGAATTTACCAAATGCCGAAAATATTTCAACTTAATTCTTTATTACATCTATAAATTTCGGAAAAATCACGTAAATAAATCGATTAATTATTTTAAATTCATCTAATAATCTTATTAAAGCTCTTTTAAAGCGAGGTCACTTCATTTTAATGGTCTTCGAAACACTTGTTTATTTAGACTCTTTCTTTTTTTCTGTATATCTTGACTTCCCCCATTCTTTCTTTTTCATTGTTTACCAAAGATTTTGCTACTTTAAAATCAATCTTCTTCCTTAACCTTATTACATCATTTAAATGCTCAAAAAGCAAAACGAAATATTATATATAATGTTGCTAATTAATAAAATAGATATTTAACAGTTTGTAACTACCCAATTATCTAATCATGACTACAAATTTCGATGAATTAAATATATTTCAGACCAATGTTTTTTAATTAGATATTAGTTTGTTTTTGTTTTTGGTTTATATTTGTTTTATTTACCCTCCTTACTCAAGGAGGGTAAATAAAATTATGCACAATCTTGTAAACTTCGAAAAAAGAATTTGTAATTGTTGAAGCTTTATTGAATTTTCATGAATCGTTGTTTCTGAAATTAATGCAAAACTAATGTTCACTTAAAGATTTCTTTTTATCATCTAGTCTACTCAACATAGAATTTTCCACTTAAATAAAGAGAGTTTAAAAAAGCTATCGCATATTTAATGCCTTTCTCACTTAGTACTTGCCAAATAGATTGCTTCTGGCATTCACTTTTAAAATAACGCACATTAAAAAATATTAAAAGGGAATAATTTATTCTTCGGCATTATATAGAATTCATCATTTTATTCAGCTGAGAAGAATATAAGTAAATTATTTTAACTAAATAAGTAAGACAGTAAGTCAATTCGAAAGGCGAAAATGAAAAGTCTATTACATTATATTTAATTAGAGATTTAGGTTATTCATTACTTTCAAACATTTTATTTTCTGTTTTTGAAGTAAATTTATTGTTTCCTGATTTCATACCGTAGCACTTTATTTTTTTGGTTTCTACGGATTCTCTTCTGTTAACACAAAACTAAATTATTCCAGAGGCCCCCTAAGAAGATTTTATGTTTGAAAGATGAGGTTAATTGAATTCTACACAGGTTAGGTCAGAAGAAAATAACTTTGCATTATTTTAATTAAAAGGAAAATGAACATTGTGTTAGAATGATGAATTTGCTCTTAAAGTATTTTATGTTGATGAATTTTTATTTCGCAATGATTTTTATATGTTTCTAGTTAATTAGTTGGAATTCTTATATTGATCGTTAATGTACTTAAAAAATTAACTTTTTTAGACGCCTCATGTGAAATTCTTCCAGCACAATTGAGTTCTTTATAATAATTTTTTTATAGTTATTTCTCACAATGAAAGAATTTATTGAATTTTTAATATAATTCAACAACTAATATCGAGTTATGTTAAAAATTATAAAAGACTGAACAATGCCACTATATTATGATTAATATATATGAAATTATAAAATATTATCTAATTTGTAGATGAATTATCAATTAATAACTCAAAAATAAAAGCATTTTTATTCGGTAAGAACAGACCACCCCTCAAATTCTATTTATATCTTTAAGTCACTTAAATTACCAATATTTATTTAACAGCGTCTTAAGGAGTAAACTGTGCGTATTAAAATTTTCTTTTACTCTTGCAAGATTAAGAATCATTTAATTTTGACCTGAATTATCAATTTTTATGAGTTCTTGTGAGAAATCTCGATGAATTTTTGTTATTTTTAGTGTTACTTTTAGCATAATTTTGACATTCACACATAAGTAGAATACATGCTAAAATAGGTTCAATTTTTAATGAAGTAATCACTTAAATAAAAAATATTGTTACATACCTTCATTTTTTATTAATTAAATGTATCATCAAATAATTATTAGTGTTATTGAAACATTAAGGAAATATTGGATTATAATTAATTTTAAACATTATTTGAAATTTGATTTGACAAAAGATGGAAATGAAACTTTTTTCAGAATTCTAAGTATTTTGTTTGTTGTTTGTGACATGTTATTACCACCTCTGGGCTCTTTGAATCAATGTAAAATTTTGGAAGCAGGATAATTTCTAAATTACTAACTAGAACAAGAGCCTTGTCTAAACAATCTAAGAATTTTTATCTCAATATGTCAACATCAAAATGTGGAAGTGAGCCACTTTAGTGGTATTCCAAGAGTGAAAATCTATTTTTTATTCCTCAGACATTTCTACAAAAGACTAATTCCATAAGTAATACATTTATTTTACTTTATTTATACATTCAGACAATACTTTCATCAAAATTATGTGGATATCATTTCTTAGTAGATAGATTATGTGATTGTTTCTTAGGAAAATCAGTTGTTCTTAAAACATATATTGTAGCTATGCTATTTTGGAAATCAGAACAAATACTAAAATTTGATAACACATTTGTTGTTATTATGTATTACAGAAATAGGTATTTTAGCAAAAACAGCAGCAACATCGAATACAGAGCATTAATTTCTCATTTTTCTGTCTGCTATCGTTTATTTTTTCACTCCAATAAATTTAATTTTTCAGGTTATTTTGATTTCGGCTATTACTTGCTAGATTCAGATTATTCAAGCTATTACTTGCATTTGTTCTTTAACCAACCTACATTATATTTAAATACAGCAAATCTATAAAACTAAATAGATTAGATTATTTTAATCTTAAGAAAACTTCATACTGAAGCCAATAAAAAAATCCCTAGTGAAAAAGAATGTACATTCTTTTCCTTGAACTTCCAGGATAACTAATTCTCCTACACTCTATCAGTTACTTATTTATTTCATAAATTTGTATCTGTATGGGTAAAAAAGAATACAGTACTTGAGTGCTACTTAATGCTTAAATTATAAAACAGTCAATATAAGGCATTGAAAACTACTGAGAAATTCTAAGTATGGAACAATTTTAACAAAACATTATTGTTATAATGAGATACAAGCCACCAAATTTTAGTTACAAATCTATCATCAATAGTCAAGGAGTTTTGTGGATATAAGTTAGATATGAATTCTCTTTTATTATTCTCTTTTAGTTAGATATGAATTCTACGTATTCAACTCAAATCTAACATATATTGTTATATTAGATTTGAAGTTATGTTCGCAACAAATACAAAGATTTTATACAAGACGATTCTGAAATCAAGGGGCAATCAAGCATTAGATATATGGAAAAACTTTATTTTCACCATTAAACATGTGAGGGCAAGAGAGTCAAATTGCCTTCGTAGTATGTAAATAAGTACGTTATGTACACAAGGAAATTGAGAAGATGCATTAGATATCGAATGTACTATAAGCTAAAAGAAAAGGAAATTTACAATAGCACTGCAATATATTTGAAAATCATTTGAGTCATACACAACATGAAAATACAATGGAAATAGGTCGTAATAAATTCAAAAACCAAGAAAAAAAGAAAAAGTCTATCACAATACAGAAGTTAATTCGAATTTCAGTTATTGGAGAATATTTAATTTTTAGGATGTGCATAAATATTTTTACTAAATATATATTAATTTCAAAGATTGAAAGAAACCGCTTATACCATAAATGGTCCAATGATGAAAGAAAAATGAATTTCCCCAAAATGGTTTTCTACTAAATTGATCGAGCTAATGCTGTGTGCAGAAAATAAATAAATACACACTCATATATATATTTATTTAGATCAAATTTCAGTATTTTATACACATCTTAAATTGATTTAATTTTATTGATAGGCCTTTAAAAGTGAAGGAAATGTTTTATTTACAAATTGCTGGATTGAAGGAAATTTACAACCCGGACTTTCATTATGTATCCAAAAATTTAATTTTTAGCATGATTAAAGTAGAAGAATTAAATTTATGAGAATAAATTGATAAAAAACATAATACATATATTGTTGTTTCTCAACTTAATTAAAATAGCTTTTCTCAAAGGAAATTATGTCAGAGGAATCGGTATCAAAGCAAGCCTTTTTTACTTACAACAAATACTATGGTTTGGAAGTATTGGATGTGCTAAATTTCATATAACCTTAAATTAAAAGTTAGGTGACTAAAGCAATTTTATAATGATTAAAAGCAGCTCTGGAAACAGTTTTTGATCATTTTTTGCAAGTCTAATCACTTCTCGAATAAATGACTTTCATTTACTTCATTTACATTGTTTTAATCAAAGCAAAAACACCTTTATATGCGCAATTTAGTAAATTAACGGTAAAAAACTCTCTCACATAGTATAATTTTTAGTTTAAAGATACAGTTTGAATTGAAGTTAGACTCAAACTGACGCGCCACAGAAACTGAGTCAATCATTTGTATAAAATCCCGGGGATAATTGAGTTTTTCTTATGATATTTATTAATTACTTGTAGACTGAATTTGTGACAAATTTTTCTATTGCCTTAATACCATTGGCTTCAAAACATGCACAAGAAAAATTTTAAGTATGCAAAAATATGCACACTTTTTTTAATACTTATTAGCGTTCCGACTTCTTAGTGTTTCCAAATAATTTTGATGTCGTTTTATTACTAATATTCTGAAATAATTTATTCTACAAATTCCAAAAATTAATAATTGATGCATTAAAATAAGTGAAAATATCAGAAAATATGAAAAATATTAACTAATAATAATGTGTAAGCAATATTTATTCCTTAACTATGCTATGGAAAGGATGTAGTCCGTAGAACGATGATAACATAAATTACTGCTTTTATAATTTAAATATCTATATTCAGTTAAAACAATTCCTAATCAACCACCATAAGCTTCTCTCTATTATATGATTCCTTGAAAACCTGATTCGAAAAATGCATTATATATATATATATATAAATATATATATATATATATCTTATCGGAGAAAAAATGTTATTACATATTTTATCATCAAAAAAGTTAATTGGGGATATTTATATTTTTATTAAAAATGATATAATATTATCATCGAAATAAACATTTAACGATATTATATATATATATATATATATATATATATATATATATAATGTTATTTATAATATATTTTTGAGAAATGTAAAAAAAAAAATATATGAAATCTAAATTTAAGCTGAGATATATTGGTTGATAATGACAAAGTGTGAAAGTGACAAGTTTGGTTCAAACCTGAAGTATGCGACATCTTTTTGTTTCATGATTAATAAAATGATAAAATCTGTTTAGTTAGTCAGATTTAATCACTACTGTTCCTTATACATGAATAGTTCCTTATATACTCCTGAAACAGTTTGTAAGGAACTGAAAAAGACATTTAGAGGAGAGATCTAAGTTCAGAAAAATGACAGTGGAAAAATAGGTATCCGTGTTGAATTTAAAATTGGCTCATTTAGAAACATTTCTCCCTTTAAAAGGTGTTCACAATGAAATTTTCGCTTGGTTTCTGCAGGTTCAATTACATTCTTAGAATTTCTTTGCGTCTATTTGACGTCACGCTGAAAAGATCGAATTCTTAAATTTCGCTTTTTTCATTTGTTGGAATCGGTGAAGAATGCGAATAGGGCATTATATTTTATAAGTTCTTTAACTTCGGTTTTTTAAATAAAGATATGTCGCACCTTTGAATCTTAATATTAGGAAATATTTTTCTATTCCATTCTTATATTATATTCTAAAACATTGAAAAAAGCAATACAAATTCTGAAAACAATTTCAATTTTAAGGATTAAATTAAAATGTTATAAATAGGTTTTTAGGTTTATCAATTATTATTACTCTATCTTTCTGATCCTCTGCTGTATTTTCGTTTCCTTTCCCTAGTCATTTGCCAAGTTTTTTTTTTAATTTCTGAAAGCATATAAATTTTTTTCGTAATATATGTATAGACGAAAGTGCTGGCAATTAAGAAATCCTAAAATAAATAGTAAAAGTACAGTGACTGGTTACCTAATGTTTCACAAATTATTTGATTAATTTGCTTAAAACTAATTGATAAATAAGATAATTTATTTCTGTTAAAAAAGTTATTAATAAAAATGCCCCATAACATCAATCAGTGACTTTAATACTTACGAGCAGCTCTATCCGTCTACCTGAAAATGATGTAGACCTTCAGTTCAATTTATTAGCTATCTTTTGAGTGATATGCAGGCAATTCTGTTAAAGATCAATAGATAAATTTTGAACAGGGGAATTCTTATTTGGCAGATCTTGGAAAACTCAATATGTTAATCAAAATACACGAACATTATCCAACGAACAACGACTTAGCTGCTATGGCTTTATTATGAGAATGTTTAATGTTTAGAAGTGTATGGAAAGCTAGCGATATCTGTAAGATAATGACGTTTCAATAATATGAACATAAATCCATTTTTTATCTTGTCCTTAGATCCTGTATTTCTTTACTATTTTTTTAATTTTATCCAATTTCGATGAATTTACTACAATTTATTTCCTTTATTTGTAAAATTACTTATAGCAAGAAGTTGGAATATGTAGGTTATGTTGACCTTAAATAAGTGTTTTATGAAGTTATGTACATGATGTGAAAATACTGTTTTTGTAATCATGATGGTTGGTTAGTTAGTTGTTTGGCAAGAGCAAGAATGTTTCGCTATGCTGCGCCAAACCTATGGTTGATAAACAGGTTCACGGTATAAAACAATGGTAATGAAGGAAAAAAGGAGTTAAAATTTTTAAAACATCAAAACTTTTCAAGTCGAAGTTTGCAAATAAACAAAATGCATTTTGTCAGTCTTCAAATTGCAAAATGGTTAATTAAATACATGTCTAAAAGATCAAATTTTGTGGAAAGGAAAAATATAGCGGAAGATGGGAAAAACAATATAAATATAATGGTAAAACACTGTTAGTATACGAGTTTGCGAAAAACTAACAGTTCTTTTATATTAAAAGTAAAAAAAGGAGAGAGAGCATGTCACGATGCTACAAATTCTTGTCTTTCGTAGGGATAATATACTTACACTTTTCTTTTTTAGGCTTAGCAGAGGGTGTAGGACTAAAGACTTCTGGTGGCTCTTCCAAGTCTTCAGACATATCATATAATATATCCCCTTCCGATACAGTGGAAGAGCTCATTTCAGCATCGGCATCAGATTCTTGATTCTCTTGTACCTTCATTCCTCCTGGAGAATGAGCATTTGAAGAATGTAATGCAATGTTTGCAGAAGGAGGCAATTGAGTTTGAGCCACGATAAATGGCTTAGTATTCAATGTCGGTTTTCCACTTGAGACAATATTTTGTGATACAACTGTAGTGGGAATTTGACGAGGTGAAATGTTATAAAATCTTGAGACTTTTTCAGTATTGAAAAACCGGTTTTGTTTTTGATGGAGAGGTCTTTTTAAATTTTTTAACGCTAGTCCGATAAAATAGAAGTATCTTCAGAAACAGGTACAACAGATAACGAAGGAGGATTTGCTGAGTTAACGTGATTAGATGCTATTGCAACGGACTCAGAGGATTTTAAAATGATACAAGCTGAGATATCAGCTAAATCCCATTGTGTTGATATGGTAGCAGATATATTTTTTACAAACAGAAGCATAAGTGTTTCCAGGATCAGGCATTTTCGACTGAACGAGTTTACGGGCTTTCTGGTAAGAATTTTGTTTTTTAAATTTTTGTTGATATTATTTCTTTTTCCAGTTTCCAAGCAAAACAATTTCGAGAGAAAAATGTGTGATCACCCTTACAGTTTACATACTTTTTTTTACCAGTGCAGTTAATGATGTCATGATTGACTGGAAGCACCTTAAGGGATTCGCCACATATACTCTAACGGATAAGCGCATGTATTCAGCATTAATATACTCCGGTAAAGTAGAGGAATTGAACGTTAATACAAGATTCTTAGTATCCAGAAGATGGCCATCTCTTCGTATTGATATACGCCGCACATAGGTCATTCCCTGACCTTTTAGCTTTTCAGTAATTTCCTGTACTAGGACCTTGAATAATTCACCACAAGATATAACACCTATTGATGAATTTAATGATGGGTGGAGGTTAACTAAGACAGGTATCGTTGATAAAGTTTTCAGATTTATAATTTGTTTCGCTTGTTTGGCAGAATTAACTACAACTAGCAGGTCACCAGATCGAAGTTTCTTTGTAGATTTTACATCGCCAATACTTCCAGATATTGCCTTTTCTACTAAAAAAGAAGACACACCATGAAAAGATTCTTTACTTTCTGATTTCCTTTGAACTAGAAAGAACGTTGGAAAATTCTGTACAGAAGTTGAAGCATTATGTTGCCCACTGAGGGGAGATTTTTGCTTTTAGCCCATACGATATTGATGGGGATTCAGGCCCGACGGCACCACCCACTATGGAGTTCAACAAGGGCAGGCAGCCACCGGCTCTGGCCATTCCAAGTTTTGGCACTTACCTCAGAGCTAGCCGGAACCTATACGCTCGAAGTAACCCCCGGGGACAGTTACCACCCTTAACGCCAAGCCCAAGGAGTAACCCCATCGCTTGATCCCTAGCAAACTAACAACTTAGATTGCCAGCTACCGGCCGACTGATACACCCGGGACCACAGTGCACCATCCATCTAATGGGTCGCCACGCACGGCAAACACGTGGGGGTAATTGCGGCCTGTCCATGAGAAGCAAGAAGAAAACAGAGCGGCAACAGCTTCTCATGGAGAGCTCCCTCGCCTACCTACGGGGGCCAGAAGGATCAAGCAGACAGCAAGAGGCGTAGAAGAGAATAAAAATAGACGGAGTAAAGATCCCTGGGACTGGGACTCCCTCGGGATTGGGACACCCGTACTCACCTATAGTAGGTGAGTCTCTGAGGGGTTTGAAGTCATGAAAAATGTAGCTTACAATATATATCAATTTTCACTGTAAACAGATACTACTGAACTTCAAAACTATAATTTATATCAGTTAAATTTAAATTCTATGACGCCTGAAAACACAGTTTATTCCATCAGAATTTCAGTTTCTGTTGAATAATTTGAATTCATTTTTCATGTCACTTAATAAAATAAAAAATAAATAAACTATATTATCATTTCTTAAGGACACAAACTTTTAAGTAAATTTAGAATGTTTGAAATACGTTAATAATGAAACTTTCACAACTCAATGAATATTTTAAGATTTTAGAAAACAAATTGGTTGTAAATGCTAGATAGAACGAATTATTAAATCAATTGATGATGATGTAGTGTCGTATTTCCACGGAAAGGGGGTGCAGTAGCTTCTGAGGGTAAAGACCCTTGAGCAACCAGAGGGCAGAAGTCTGACTTCTAGCTCAAATGAAGGTGACACACACATTCGCTTGCACAATCCCTTTTTACAGGGGGGAGATCATTCATACATCTCATAGATAGAACTCAGAACTACTATGCACAAACCGGGACTCAAACCCGGGAAGCCCAGACCACGGGGAAGATACGCTACCCCTATGCCACGACGCCGGCAAAAAATCAATTTATAAATAATAGTAAATTTCGGATACAACATATTTCATACCTTATATAATTAGATAATTAAATTTCGAAAACCTCTTTCAGAAAATTATCGATAAGGCCTTTTGAATACAATATCTGGTTCCCCATTACACATAGCAGTGAGAAATGATGTAAGATAAAATAAATTCATCCGTTTAAAGAAACAGAATAAATTCCTTTCCAGATTTTCAGAAACAAGAATAAATTTATTTTTGCATTCAGGGGGAAAAACCAGTAGAATTCCAATTTTCATGTATTCAGAATAAACGCTGCTAGGTTTCAGAACCTGAATAAAGCGAGTGCTTATGGCACTTCATCCATTATTTTCGTTAAAGCATAAAAAAATTCCAGCGAAAAATCTGTTATTGATGTAATTATGTCTCGAAAACAAAGGCGCTGTAAGTTTTCTTTTCCTGATAATCTGGATATAGAGCTTCGTTACTGAGCTGGGAAAAAGTGACGAATGAAACTGGATTATCTTGAGCATATTCAATTTCTCTAACATGCGCTTTTTAAGAGCTGTACGGTATAATTTCAAAGTATGCCAGAGGAAAATTTTGAAATATATTGGTTTTCTTACTTTGTAATTTCTTTTACTCTTCCACGGAATAATCTTTTTATCTGAAAAGAGGACCATGCGTAAGTTTCGATATGTTAGATTTAATAATAGTGTACTTATGTGGTACCACAATCAGAGAAAAGTAGTCAATAAGATTATTTTTTAATTTGCATGAAAATTTTCAAGCCACCATTTCCTTATTTTTGTTTTAACAGTTAGTTGTAAACATATTTGAGATTGTTTATGATACACTGAAAGGGATGGATTACAATGAAAAATATTTATCTCTGGATTGGAGTATGGATAATTTGATAAACTTTTGATAAAGAAATTTTTGGCGAAAATGTAGGAATCATTTCCTTTTTATTTAGTCATCGGAAAAAGATCTGTGGTTTTTATAGACTTCCAGTAGAATTAATTATTTCTTGTAGTCCTTGCTAACAACAATTTTAATAATGAAAAGTTGTGATATAGTTGGAGAGAGGAGTAAAACTGTTTACAGTCTGGTTACAAAAGAATTTTTTTTCTTTGGGTGTGAGATGAAATTTCGAGAGCTTAGAGGTATAACGTTTGTAACAGTGTTTGAACTATAGAAAATATTAAATTTGTTCTTCCTTGAGTTTCCATTCCTTTTTAGCTCCATTTCAATTCGAATTTTTTTCGACTGTGCAATTATGAAATTTGTATTGGAGTTAACAGTAATTTTGATTGAAAAGTGAAATGGAACTGATCTTAAATAATAAACACAGTATTTTTCCGCATGAACAATAAGCATATAAATGTAAATAAGACAACTTTTTTTCAGTTTTTTTAAAAATTCCTACAATTAGTTCACACTTTCCTTATATATATTTATTTATGTATCTTGTTCAAATTTTCAATCGTGAATAAAATACTTTTTATCTATCCACTCAAGTTCAAATACATTTTTAAAAACTTGCAGGTGACGACACTTAGTTTTTCAAATATTACTTCATTAATTAAATTTAATTCCTTTCTAATACTTTAAATAGAGTTTTAGTAGTTTGTAATAAAAATTGAAATCGGCAGGCAGTAGCTCAATCTGTAAAATGTAAGGATTTTTGTATTTTTACATGAAATTGAATACTGCGAGTTTTATTCTTGCAAAAATCAATAATTTTTTGATAATTATTTAATAAAAAGTTACTAAATTAAAGTTTTTCTTTGTTGACTTAACTAGGAATTGAATAAGTTTTTTAATTATTACTTTTATTGCTTTTTTTCTTTAAAACTACTTTGCAGAAATAATATTCCAAACTATGGAATTTATCCCCTTTTTCCATTTTTTATATTTTCTCCTATAGCAAGAATACAAAAGAAATAGTTGTTATCATTAAAAAATTTAATCTGATGAATTTAGACGTCTCAGGCGTCTATGAATTTGGAAGAATTGTTTTAGGATCTATTCGATCGAGTTTGTCTTCCTTTGAGCACATCTTTTGACAATAATTGCATTGAATTATAAAGTTGAGATCCGGACATATCTCTGGATCATAGCATCACATAAGCAGAAATGCCTCAGTGGACTAGGGTTAGAATTTACAGCTAAAGCATTGAAATATGAATGTTTCGTGATGCTTAGTAATGTTAAGAATTGGCCATCGATTTACATTTCAATAACATACACTGATGGAAAAAAATCTCAACACCAAGAAAAAATTATTTAATGAAATTTTAGGAAACATATTTAATTGATTAAAGATTCAAGATCACAGGTAGAGCCATTGGCGAGAAGAGCCATTTCAAATGTGATATGTTGGTACATTAGTTACCGGTGTAACCGCCAGAATTTTGAATGCAAGCTTGCAAACGTGCATGCATTGTGTCGTACAGGTGTCGGATATCAGTTTGTGGGATGGAGTTCCATGCCTGTTGCACTTGGGCGGTCAATGCAGGGATGGTTAATGCTGGTTGTGGATGACGCTGGAGTTGTCGTCCAATGATGTCCCATACGTGCTCGATTGGAGAAAGATCTGGTGATCTAGCAGGCCAAGGCAGCATGTCGACACTCTGTAGAGCATGCTGGGTTACAACAGCGGTATGAGGGCGAGCGTTATCCTGTTGGAAAACCTCCCCTTGAATGTTGTTCATGAATGGCAGCACAACAGGTTGTATCACTAGACTGACGTACAAATTTGCAGTCAGGGTGCGTAGGATAACCACGAGAGTGCTCCTCCCTGCCACGAAATTGCTCCCCAAACCATAACTCCAGGAGTAGGCCCTGTGTGTCTAGGCCGCAGACATGTCACTAGCAGGCGTTCACCTAGCCACCTTCTAACCAACAAACGGCTATCACTGCGACCAAGGCAGAACCGGCTTTCATCAGAAAACACAACAGATCTCCACTCCGTCCTCCAATGAGCTCTAGCTTGACACCACTCACGTCGCAAACGGCAGTGGTTTGGAGTTAGTGGAATGCACTGTACAGGACGTCTATTTCGGAGCTGTCCTTGAAGTAACCGATTTGTAACAGTTCGTTGTGTCACTGTGGTGCCAACTGCAGCTCGAATTTCAGCTGCAGACGCAGTACGATTAGCCACAGCCATACGCCGAATACGACGGTCTTCCCTCTTTGTAGTACCACGTGGCCGCCCAGAACCCGGTCTTCTTGAGGCAGTACCTTCCCTTGACCATTGCCGCCAATACTCATGCACAGTGGATACATTCCTGCCAAGTCTTTCAGCAATATCGCGGAAAGAAAATCCACCTTCTTGTAGCCCTATAACACGACCTCGTTCAAACTCAGTGAGATGTTGATAATGGCTTTTTCGTCTTCTTAGAGGCGCTCATAGTGTCGCTACTAGCGCCACACTTACGCACGTAGCTCGAAATTTGAATCGATGTCATCTTTCAGATGTATAAACACGCCTACCAAATTTCGTTTATCTAGTACAGCTCCTTCTTAGTGTTGGGATTTTTTTCCATCGGTGTATATAGACTTAGGGATGCATATCATTTGATCTAAGTACAGAGCCTGATGCAGTTTGGATGAAGAATTTTCATATTTTGTTAATGCATTTTGGGGATTGCAGTTAAACTACTTAAGCAAACCAACACTCAGAGATTGCATGCAATATTCCTTATGATGATCACGTCTCCTCTCAGAATGACTTTGTGTTGAAATTGTGTTTCCATCGACCCAGTTCATGATAACGAAATATATTACCCGATGTCATCAGAACAAATTCATTAAACATAAATTTGCCTCTTCAGTATTTATTTAACGACCTTGACAAGACTGAGAAAATTTGGGACTCTTTGGAATGTTTCAACATGTTGTCTGTCGAATGTTTTCTGTCATGCCTCGTTTAAAGCACGCTTCTTATGATCAAAGCTATAATATGTGCGAATGGTAATTTTGCCAGGAAATACAAAACCTGATTTTTTTATATTTGGTCAGGAAACCTTTCAATTTTCAACCATTCTATTTTTAATTGGTTTAAGAATTTATTAAATCTCGGCCGGAAAGAGTTCAAGCCTAGATTTACTGCTTGTAGAGACAAAGATATAGTTATTTTGAATGATAGGAGGGAAGTTCTTCATCGTTGGAATGAATATTTTGGAGAACTGCTGAATGAGAACTCACAACACGATATTTTGACCACCCCCCTCTCTGGTGCTAATAATGAGTTCGTTCCGCGGCCTACCTTAATGGAAGTTAAAGAGGGAATCAAGAAACTAAAGAACAACAAATCTCCAGGCCCGGATCTCATTCCCTCAAAACTCATCAAAAACACAGCATTCAAAAATGCTGAAGAAATCTACCACCTTATTGATTATGTATGGACTCATGAAGTCCTACCTGAAGACTGGAAACTGAACATAATCTGCCCCATACATAAAAAAGGCGATATTTTGGCATGCTCAAACTACAGAGGCATCAGTTTGCTCTGTACCTTCTATAAATTATTCTCCACAATATTATTTAATAGGTTAGCTGTGTATTCCGAAAACATTATCGGCGACTACCAATGCGGATTTAGAAGGGGAAGATCAACTGTGGATCAGATTTTTAACCTGAGACAAGTTATGGAAAAAACTAAAGAATTTGATATTAAAACCCACTACTTGTTCATTGACTTCAGAACAGCTTATGATTCAGTGAACAGAAAGTTACTCTTACAGTCAATGAGAGAGTTCAATATACCTGAAAAACTCATTAAGTTGGTCGCAATCACCCTAAATGAAACTAAGCAAAGAGTCAAGGCGCAGAACAATCTGTCGGAACCTATATCTTTTTCAAACGGTCTCAGACAAGGAGATGCATTGGCTTGCCTACTCTACAACCTTGCTCTCCAAAAGATTGTTAAAGACTTTGCAATTAACACCAGAGGAACAATTTTCTACAAATCTGTGCAAATTTTTGCATTTGCTGACGATATTGCCATTGTCGCACGGACTCTAGAGACTCTAAAACAGGCCTTCCTTTACTTGGTAAATGAGGCAAAGAAAATGCATCTTCTAATTAATTAAACTAAATCCAAGTATATGACGACTGCCAGTTTCAATGACACCTTACTTGAAATAGGAGATTACAAATTTGAAGTAGTTTCACCTATCTGGGTTCAGAATTGAATACTGTTAATGACGTAACACCTGAAGTGCGTAACAGAGTTACTGCTGGTAGCAGATGTTTTTATGGAATTTACAAATATCTAAAATCTAGTCTGATTAGCAGGAAAACAAAATTTTTGTTCTACAAAACTTTGATAAGGCCCATAGTAACATATGCTGCTGAAACGTGGGCAATGACCGAAAGTGATAAAGAAATCTTGGTAGTTTTTGAAAGAAAGTAAGAAGTATCTTAGGAGGTGTGAAATGTAATGACACATGGAGAAGAAGTACAAACTTGGAACTTTACAATCTATACGAAGAACCTGACATAATAATATTTATCTCAATCTAAAGACTAAAATGGGCAGGACACTTGATTAGAATGAAAGATGACCGAACCACCAAAAAGATCTTCGACGCTAAACCATCTGGAACCCGCAAAAGGGGTAGACCGGGGATCCGGTGGATCGAGTGTCTAGAAACAGATCTAAAATTCTCAGAGTTAATAACTGGTGAAGTCCATCCAAGAAGCGGGAAGCCTGGAATTCGATTCTGCGGAAGGCCATGGTCCACCCTGGGCTGAAGCGCCATTGAAGAAGAAGAAGAAGGAGATAAGAATTTATATCCTTTATTTACACTATTTATGTTTACGTTCACTACCATTAAATTATGAAATTGTTTCTTGAAGCTTTCAGTAAATGCTATCTTATTTTTATATTATTTTATGTAGCCCTGATTTCCTATGTACCAAACGATCTACTTCAATTGAGTATGTCTGTGAAATCCATCTCATAAAAAATATTTTAACCTTTTTTAACAGTGTTATTCTTATCCAGAGTAAGACTTAAATTTGTTAACCATATGTGAAGTTCATTCAGCATGGCATTTAGTTGATTTGGCATGTTTCAACAATTCAGAAAATATTTTAGCGACTTATAATATTTTTAATTTTCTTAACACAGCTACTATAAAAAACATGATATAATTAATAATTTCTTGCTTGTAACCTTAAGAATAAAAAATCTGATTTTTCTAAAATAAAATAAAAATGGCAGTTTACTGCTAAAACTAATTTTTTCTATCAAACAAAATAGTAAATTTGGAAGATAATAAAATATTTGCTTTAAACTTCTGTTTCAATGATATTTTGATTTTCTTTGTTAATATCAATATTTTCTTGCATTCATGAAACCAATTTACGATTAATTTTCAAGCCATTTTAATAGAAATGGAAAAACTATTACAGTGAATTAAATAGTGCTTTACAGAGAATTATTATGTATTTTACAGTGAATTAAAATAAGAAGCACAATTACCTTTGTTACTATCCGAATTATTTTTTAAAGATTGATGTATGTTTATTACCACGAATCTTAAACCTTCACTATAACCAATTTTTAAACTATGTCGTTTCGGTTTGTTATTCCACTTTTTTAAAAAATGAGAAAATTAGACCTCTAAAGAAAATATGGCGAAAATTCGACAAATTTTTTACATATATTGGTTATTTTTTCATTTTCAGGGCGATTCTTATCTTTTATTACTATTCCTATCACATATAGAAATATTCTTCGTGAAAGGAATAAATAACTATTTTAAGACATAAGATTAGGAGTTGTTATTTCAAGAGGAGTAACGTGTCCTATTATATATTATTTTCAGTTAACAGTGTTGAGAATATAAAATTATTTCTTCAACAAGCTGTAAAACTCAGAAATCAAGAGTTATTTAACCTTAAAATTGTCTCAGATTTTAGAAATTTTTTTCAATTTAAGAATGGATTCCTACTATGAATTCGAAAAATTACTTGTCTAGTTATAATGAGCCATTATAAAATTTCTTTAGATATTTGGCTTTTTTTACATTATAAAGGATAGGAATATACATTTCTCTTTTTATGCTTTTTATAAAAAGAGTACTAACAAGCATATCTGAAATAAATTAATAAGAAAATTTTAAATAATGTAAAGTTTATGATTATATTATCACCATATATTATTAGTTTCTGTTCTCCATCCAAATTTATTTTTTTCGTATAAATGCATTTCTTCACGTTAAAGTAAATATATAAAATATATTCTTCTTACGTGAAAGATATTCTTTGAAAGATATATATAGTTTTTAAAAAAGAGTTATAAAGTTCATGATTTAAATTCTTTCACGCATCAAAATTGCAGAATTTGCGATATTTCTCTCGCATCAAAATTGCAAGTGCCTTGGGATAACTTTAAAGTAATTTTACTTCAGAGAAATAAATCATAATTTTATTTAACTTCAATAAAATATGCTATCAAAGAGGATGATAAAATAATTAATTTTATATAGATAATTTTATTTTTAATGGAGATTAGTTTATTTTTTATAGAGAAATAGAAAGGTAAACTGTTTATCATCTGAAACTAGTAATACGTTTTTAAATAATTAAAAAAATCCTTACATTTAATTAAACCTTAACTAAGAAAATTATTTAATAGATCTCAATTCGTTTTTTTTTTCAATCTAGGAGATACAGTAAACTTTCAGTAATTCAGAAGATATTTATTAGTATTAATACAAGATTAGCAAAAAATACGGGTTATTGGAGATCCATTTCAAGAAATGAATTTTGATGGCAAAACTTAAATTTATTGCACAAAATGTTACTAATTGTATAGATTTATACCATATATTATAAACATTACAAGACTTAAATCGAAATCTGAGTCAGTTTATTTTTCTTTAAGTTCACTGACAACAGCATGCGGCGACTTGCCTTCCCTTTAATGCTGTCCACTCACTTTGCTGAAAGCTATAAAATTCCTCCTTCAAGACCGCTTCATGCCCTTCAATGAAGGCACTACACGTCATTTCCACGAACTATTTTTTTCTTCCAACCATTTTGGCCGGGCATTTAAGTTTACTCAAACCACGGTGGGGAACATCTTGTTAGAGTACATCTCATGCCTCCCTCTCAACGAACTCCACCTCCCCCCCCCCTCCACATCCGCATTCAATGAGAAATCAATGGAATTGGTACGAGAGTTTTCCATGCCATCTAATTCCATGACAATTAATTTGAGATTTGTGGAAATGACAAGCCAATTCTGCTTAGTTTTCCGTATGGATGATATATTTCGGAATGTCACCACTCCAGTGGTTTGGTGTGGAGTGATAGTGAATATTCAACTTAAAAGATACCGGATTTATACATTGCCAAATTACTGAATACCTATTAGAATTGTTATTTAACTTCAATGCTATTAAATAGACCTTTGGAAAGAAAAAAAACTTCTAAACTACTAAAAACAATAATTACATATTAAATGTAGTTAATACAGGCAATTAACATTAACTACATGCTAAATGTAGATATTTTTACTGTTTAAATGTATGTGATTTACTTTCCATTTCTTAGGCTCTGTGGAAAACATCGATGAAGATTCGTATCGAAGAAGGAATGGATGGATCCTTACAATAAGCCACAATGTTTTTCCCCAAGATAGTTAGATATCGTTTCATCCATCACATCAATCAAAAATTGTTAAACTTTAAAACGCTTTTTTAAATCTTTTTATCAGAAGAATTTAAAACACGACTATAGCAATTTGCCAATCAATCTCACAAATATTAATATGATCATTTACTGTTGCTTTATTTCCAAATTCAATCAGTTATATTTAATACAACATTTTTACCAAGAAATTTGAAATGCTCATTCTTTTTTGCACTTGATTTAGCTTAAAAAAGCAAAAAGTTTTGCATTTTAGTGAAAAAAAGAAGGCAAGAATAAATCTATCTCACCCATTATCTATGGGAGATTTTTTTTAAATGTGATGTACCAAATTACTGCCTATTTTTAATTTTTCTTCAAATGCAGTGTTTGGGGCAACTAAAAATATATTTTCGCCAAAGAAATATGTTATTTATAAGTAATACAATGCTATCATTGACGCAATTTGCAAGTTTAAACAGAACTGCTAGAATGCAATTACAACTTTGCTTCAGGTAAGAGGAGTATGATAAAAAAGCTTTTTCTCCTCAGGTTTACTTAAATTAAACTATAAAGAGAACACTGTCTTCTGATTTCTGCGAAACTCGAAATTCTGAAGGCAAACTGGATACTGAAGTATCTTTGTAAAAGCGAAACCCATCAAATTATTTCATCAGAATTGAATATTTCAACTTTCTTTAATGCACTTTAATTTTTAATAGAAATGCAAATTACATACTAAAGAAAAAAAGATGAAAAGCCAAAAAAAAAAAAAAAATCCAACAAAAAAAAAACTAAGCTTAGGTCCTGAGCAAATTTTTGTTATATCTGCGTGGAATTTTTTTTTTTTTTTGAAATTCTAGATATAAAATCCTCGCGTGTCAATTAAGTATAATATAAGTTTTGCAAACATAAGTCAATATTCTATTGATAGTGAAAGAAAATTTGAAGCGAAAACAAACATAATAAAAAGGAGAAAAATAAGAATATATACAAATACAAACACAAAAATAAAACTAAATTACATTCATGCTTACGGAAATAAATTTTTCGAAGGACGCATGATGGAAATGAAAAATTGAAAAAAAATACATTCTGCACAAAAACATATGTGAGCAAAGATATGGAAATAAAGTCTAAATAGTATAGGAACAAATGCTGTTAATATATTAAAAAAAAATAATGTAAGATGTTATTTATTTTCAACAAATGTAGTGACAGGAGGAGGGTGGCTATGCTATATTGTGTTTAAGTAGACAATTCATAACTGTATGTATTTTGGGAGTGAATTTGTTACATCCATCATATAGCAGTAACATAAGTCAGGAGGCAATAAAATTGAGCAGTTTCAAGAAGGCTTTAGTTTCCGTGCCTACGCAGAAACTGCGTAAGTATAAGATTAGGTTCAAAAAGTGTTAGCATTTAAACGTCTTCAAATGGAATGAATAAATTTCTTAGTGTACTTAGCATTATTCAATATCTGATATAATGTATTCCACTCTAAACTTTATATTTAAAGACATTCTTAAAATAGAATTTTGGAGTGCTTATAGAAATCAAATTAACATATTTTGTTGCTCTTTTTGCAACCCAATCAGTACGTTCTTTGCCATAAATTCTCGTATGATTTAGAACAAAAGAAATAGCATAAAATACATTTCTGCTTCAACGAAAACTAAAATTAACTAATGTTTTAACATTTATCTGATTTTGAGGATTAATGTTATTTAAGGCATATATAGATGACAGGGAGTAGCTGCATATACAGATGAGAGGGTTACTGCAAATTAAGAAATTCGACTAATATAAAGAACTGTTTGAGCTGTGCAAAGTAATTCAATCAAAAACTCTCTCTTATTCGAAACTGACCAGTTTAAATTTCCGTAAATTCTTGGTAAATAGCAAATGCAAGATTTTTCTCATTGATTTTGTTATTATCTGTAAAGAAGTCGACAGGAAAGTTATTTACTTTTGTTAGTTACTTTTAAGATAATTAACTATGTTAAGCGGAAATCCTTCAAAAGGTTGGATGGGGTTCAAAAATTCGAAGGGAACCATTTAGATTTTTATATACCAAGTTACTCGTTGATTTCTTTAATACATTATTATGGATTATAAAGATGTCAATAGGTTCATAGCCCGAAATACCAAATATAGCTTTATAGCATAGGTTCCCAACGTGGGCGATAATACCCCTTGTGGGCGTTTGGAGTTTTCAGGGGGATGGTAAAAGACCCAGAAAAAATTAGGGGACGTTGATATGACACGAAGGGGCGTTAGAAGATTAACCAGATATAGTGTACAATAACTTTAAGGAATGATTCTAGGACATTTTAAACATTGACATACCAGACTGGGTTTTGGATCTTTTTTCCTATGTGTACACAGCAGGATCCCCTCAGTTAGAAGAACTAATATAACTGACGATAAATGAGGATCTAAAAATTAAATTCAAAAATGGCTGCAAAGAATTTTGGCTGCAGAAGTCTATTTCGCTACTGCATTCAGGGTTGTGTTCGATTGTTCAACGACTTCTGATAGCATTCCCCTTTTCATATTTAGCAGAACGTGGATTTAGTGCTGAGGCAACATTGGTAACGAAAAAGAGAAATTAGCTCCATATTACTGAAGCCGCGACATACGATTGTTTTTGAGTGAAATCGAGCCTGATATTAACAAGTTCTTTAAAATGCATCAAATGTTCTTTAAAATGCATTCTCATTAATTTAGTTAGAAATTTGATGTCTTTAAATTTTAATAAAAATACTTTTTAATATAATTAAATATGCATTTTGATGGGTCTCTGAAACTGTCATTTATTTAGAAGGCAATAGTTTATTCTAAATTAATTCGTATCATTAATTTATAATTAATTCGTAAAATTAATTCTGTCCTTATGGCAGGTATGCTAAAACTTTTATTCCTCTTTTTTTAAATAAACAAGAAATTCAGTAGGGTTTCAATTCCAACAATATTCTATCTATTAGAATTTTTTTTTTAATTTTTGTTTTCACCATGCATTATGTAAGCTATTATTTATCTGGAGTGGGAGGAGGACGATATTGAAATATTCATTAGAAAAGGGGGCGCCAGTTCAAAAAAGGAGTGATACAAATAGTTAAAAGTCATTGAGTGATACAAATAGTAAGCATAAGTACCTCATTTAATGAATACGATGGATGGAGAAGCGCATAATTTTCAAAGTGATTTTAAAGTTTCTTTCTTAAATCTGGCAACTTATATTGGCAATAACTTTGCCCTATCTTTTCGTCATCATTTGGATATTTCTCCTTCAAAGTGTTTTTAAACTGATCTACTGTTATTTATATCAATAATGCATTGATGGCTTCATGAAGTAATGCTTCTAAATCTACATCAATTTTTTTGGTGGTTTACCACGTTCTTTGACATGTGTATTGAAATCACAATTTTTAAATTTCTGGAACCGTTTTTACAATTCGTATTTAAAAGGACGTATTGACCAAAAATATTCAATAGCAACCAATATATGTATTTTGTAGTTTACTTTTCCATGAAATAATGTAAAATAACTTCCCTCAAATATTGTTTGTTTGGTCAAATTTCTAAGCTTATGCATATAACATTTAAAAGTGGTCATATATTCATTTTTAAAGGTCTATGTCAAACCTTTCTAATACAATTTCCCTGATGTATTTGTTGGCAAGCACTATTATTAACACCATAGATATGGACGGAGTCATAAATTATCTTCAGTCATCTTTTGTAAAAATGGTAAATATTTCTTTTGAATATAAATAAAATATAGCTTTGTAACTTGTTGCAATTAAAACATTGTTCAGTATTTATTCCTAAAAATAATGAACAAATCCTAAATTCCTTACCAAATCCTAAATTCTATCGCCATTGATTATTTTCCAATAAGAAGTATATATGCTTTATTACTGGTGATATTTGAAATAATATGCCAAAGTTTTATCGCTAGAAATGATAAATAAACAGCTTCAAGGATGGAAAGTTACAAATTTAGATATCCTTCTATATACTACCATTTACAAACAAATAAACTACATAAAAATTTCAATGAAAATCACTCCTTTTTATTTTATTCATCAAATGGAATAAAATCATAGACTAATATTTACTCTCCTAAAACAATATTATGGAAGCCCCGTCATTATAAAGAGAATTCAATTAAAGAAACTAAAAGCTAGAAAATCCATGTTATATTTGATAACTTTTGAGCAGCCAGTTTATTTCATTAAATTGTATCAAATAAATCAAAAAGAAATGCCGTCAAATTTATGTAATGACGTCAATGTTATCTAAAACACGAACAAAAAGTAAAAAAAAAATTAGTACAGGATGATTATGATTAAATTTTTACCAAGAAAAGGCAATAAAAACTAGAACCACGGGTCAGAATGACCTAAATTTCATCTGAGTATATGTGAAACAATGGGAATTTGTAATGAAAAAGAAAAATACTATAGTCGGAAAGATAGATATCGCTGTATATTAACAAAAATGTAATATATAATGTATATTAATTAAAAGATGTTACATTTTAGATATTCATTATATTGTTTTGACAGTAAATCTAAATGAAAACAATGATAGTTTTCAGCTAATGATTGGAGAGTATCTGAATAGACTGGTGTCATATGGATTTATTACAAAATGCCTAAGAATATCAGCCTGATCAGAAACTGTTAAAGATAATATTTGAATTAATCTGACGCTTTACAAAATGAGAACGTTTGTTGCAATAAGTCAGATATTTCAATTATATTATTGCATACATTAAATGGGTGTCTCCATTTCATTGTTAATTTAAACGATGAGAAATTTCGACTAAAATAATAGCCTTGGACTTTCAATTAGTTTCCATTAAATTAAAGGGAAATTAATTTAGTTATTTTCGTAATTATAAATACTGGTGGGGCGAGTAATTCTGCATGATTGGCTCATGTGTTTATAGATAGTGTATCAATTTAAATGTTAAATCATAATTTTAGTTTAAGCAATGCAAAGTAAACGTAATTTATCTGTATAACTATATCTTAATATTATTGAATATAATAGCAATATCTTAATATTTAAAATTCCCTGTTTTCTTCGGGACACATATAAAATGTGCATGGAATTCCATTCATTATCGCTTAAAGAATTTTAATATTTTTTGAAGAAAGCATCAGATTTCTTTTTTAAAAGAACGATCTTCTCACATATCAAGGGAATTAAATTATCTATTACTTGATTTTCAAACGTTCATTATCACTTTCAAGAACTTTTAGATAATCTTTATTTAGTGAGATATTTCTTTGGTTAAATCGAATGAAATTAATTTCTGTTGTTTGGGTATAATTATACATGAATTCTAGTTCACGGATTAGAATTTACATTTTTTAAATCATTGTGCTTATTTAATTATGGATTTAAATAACAACAAGAATTATTCTTCATGAATTTTGAGAAGATACGAGGTTAGTATGAATAACCTGAACGTTTATTTAAATGATTTATTCTTTCTTTTATTTCTGTAAGTAATTTAAATTTTGATTTTTAAACATTTAGAAATTTCCTAAGGAAAACGGGAAATAAATAAAAATTATTCTTAAAATATATTCAGTAAAGTAAATTAAATTCATGAAATAGAACTTCTAAATCAATGTTTCAGTGAATTGAAAGGGTATGAAAATTTATTGTTTAATTTTGTTGAAAGCTGAATTAAAGCTGATTTAGACTCATGTCTATAAATTAGAGATAATCCATAGTCATACGGAAATCGAACTCCAAAATGCATATATCAATGTAAAATGACAACAAAAATCTTCAAAAAGGCATTTGCAAATTGCAGGAAGTCAACAGATGACACCGATAGTACATCACAATGACGAGAGTGTAAGAGTGTGATGTATAAGGAATACAGACAAAGAAATATAATTGTTCTCAAGCAGTTTCTAAGCCTTTCAGTACAATAACCGCAAAGTCAGGGCACAAAAAATACATTAGTATGATTTTTTTACGTGGTAGAATTATCATCCATCTGGAATGAGGGCATACCCAGCTGGAAGTATCCGAGGAATCACCCGGAATATAATCTAAAGGCTTTGAAAATGATTCCAAGATTATGGTAAAAAGTATGGTATGGTATGTGAGTATTATGATATAGTAGATGTTACAGCACAGGTCGCTTCCTAGTTACAACGCAAAATGATGACAAGTATTTGGCATTTACGACCAAAAGAAACAGATAGAGCACAGCATTAGACCTGTCTTGTCAGCTCTCTTTAGCCACTGGTACGACAGTTTCAAGGCAGACCGTATACAGACGCTGAGGGCAGAGAGATATATATGCTCGTAGGCTTGTCAGTAGCGTTCCACTTACTGCAACTCACTGACACCTAAGGTTAGCTTGTAATAGAGAGCATGCATTACGGACACCACAATAGTTGCTTTGTGTGATTCTTTCCGACGAGTTCAGGTTTAACTTGCAGTATGATTTCCTCGGACTTTGATATGGAGAGCACCGGGTACCCATTACCACTAAGAGAACATAAGTGAGAGACACCATTAGGTGGTGCAGAATTGCTCGTTTGGGGAGGAATTATTCTGGGTTTCAGAACTGACCTGCATGTTCAAATTGGAACCATGGCAGGACAAATCTATCGGGATGTCATTCTGGAATAATATGTACGTTTGTTTCGGAAGCCATTGGCACATAACTCGTGTTTATGAATGACAATGCCGTACGTACAAACATCGTAAGAATGCCTTCGATCGGAGGATATCACCCGTATAGACTGGCCAGCATTCTCACCGGACTTGAATCCAGTACAGCATGTATGGGACATGCTTGGTCAGTGAATTGCAGCTCATCAACCACCTCCTACAGATATACTGGAACTTTGGAGAGCCTTGCTTGATGAGTGGTGTAATATTTCCCTAGATAAGATCGGTAATTTGATACTCAGCATGTCTAGGCTTTGTATGAGCTGTATTGCATCGTCTGGGAGACAGGTATTAACCATTATACCAACCACGTAATATTGGCTTTTGTAATTTGCTCCAGGGAACAAAAAATCTGAATTTTTTATTAATGATACTAAACATATTGCATCATTTTTGCTCTTTACTTTTTGTTTAATTAATAAGCTTTATACATAAGTCACATTTGTTTTGCTTCTGCCTCTTTCTTTTCCTGAACTTGCATTATCCTTAATTTATGGATACTACTGTTTATATTAAGGCATGATATATGTATTAGAAAAGTAAAACGTCTCTTTAATCTTACAATTTGTTCTTTAATTCACATCAAGGTTTTAAATTAATATTTGATAATTTTTACGGAATTCGCGAATAATGAAGTTAATGAAATTTAAAATAAAATGCAATTTTTTGAAATAATATCTTACTTGAAGAAAGAGTCGTTAGTGAATAATGTTATCTTATAAAATACCCAATACTCTGACAATCAGGAATTCAGGTTAGCTGACACTATCTGCCAAGAACCTTCCATTGAAGAAACTTCTTTTAATTAGTTTGAGAAAAAAGGAATGCATGCATGGGGACTATATCAATACAGGAAAGAATGAATTTTTTTTTTTGCTATAATTCAATTATAATTTTTCTCTTTTTTTGAAAATCAATTGCTACTTATTTTTTCTGAAAATCTGAGCTTAAATATTTTCATCCTTTTAATAATGCCATTGCAATAAATTTCATATTTTTGATTTCAGTTATTTAAATAATAAGGTAAATAAGACAATTTAATTTATATTTGAAGATCACCAAGGATTTATATGAGGAATAATAAAAACAATAACTAGAATTGTTATTGCAATGACAAAATGTCATTAAATAAGATTTGTATATTTCTTTTTTAGTTTTCTTCTTTTTTATGTATAGTTCTTTTTTTACTTGTCATGAATGGTATAATTTAATTATTTTTAATTATTTTAACTATCAATTATTTAATTTTTAAATATTTTAATTGTTATTTATTTATTATTTATTTTAACTATTTTTAATTGTAATTTAATTATTAATTAACTTACAATAAATACACTACTCTAACTTATATAATTAATCTGATTTAATGAAAATATTTTCTTTAAAAAATAAAATGCATGTGATGTAAAGTATTTGAATTATCGATAGATATTTTTTATCACTTTTTTCGTCGTTTGCTCCTGTTAAAAGTAATGTTGTTGAACGGATGATTAGTTTCTCAAAAATTCCTGAAAAAAATCAAATCAGGTGGTAAACTTTTTGATATAACTTGCCAGCAAAACAAATATCATTAGATGTCTATTGATTAAGTAAAAATTCTATTGATTAAGTAAAAATTGTTATAAAACTTTTTTTTCTTATTGATTAAGTAAAAAAAGTTTTCTAGGCTTACATCGGAAGTAATAAAAATATACATTTTTACTGAAACAATATTCTGCAAATTGATCATTTTAGCCTGCCTATTAAATTTTTTAGCTTAAGTTTGTTTTAAAGTAGAGGGAATATTCACACCGAGGCGTAAACTGTTTTTTAAAAATGTACTTTTCTCTTTCTAACCGTATGCCTTTGGCAAACTATAATTATGAAAGAGCATATTATATTGCGATTTTTAGGGAGAAATAGCTGAAATAGGATTAATTCTAAAGTACTAGAAATTCACACGTCATTCTAACGGCCTTTCGCTTGTATGATTTCAAACCAAAATTATATACATATATATACAATTGTACTCACAAAATCACATTCTAAATTATGAATATTTGCGTCACGTTTTCGCGTTTACATGCTTTTGAAAGTACGAACAGATAAGGGATCAACGACTTGGTGGTTTAGTTTCAAATTTAATACATATTTAAAAGTTTAATCTGAATACCAATTTTTCTCATATAGCTCATTTTTTAATTATTGTTTTAACTTATATTCGGACAGCTGGACAAACAGTCTTTCTTGAAATGGATTTTGTACAAAATTTGGTAGAAATCTACAAATTTGGAGTAAAGGTTAAATTTCACCTCTTTAGACAAAAGAATTTTGAGTTACCAGACAAACATAATTACAAAAATGTGCGTTTTCGGACTCAGGGAAATCTGAAACGTAGATTTCTCGAATTCGAATTTCCAACTATCACAATATTTTCTGTTTGTATAAGCTTTCTTTGTTATATGCGATTATTTATTAAAGACACCGATTAAAAAAGCTCGTGATAGTATTTTTTTCTCAAAAAACATATTTAACTTGTCTGAAAAATAATATTAACCTTTAGCATTCCGATGTCTCCTCTCGGGCACCATTCAAGGCAGTGCATCATTTTGTCGTTTTATTTATTTATTTTCTTAAATTTTAAAAGGTAAAAGTGCTTAAGAATGGTATAAATACGCAGATTAGTTTTGCCCGAAATTTAACTTAAAAAAATTCGTATATATTAATTTTTAGATGCAATAAACAAGTCCTCGTTTTCGGCAAATATTTTTGCGCGGAATTACTTTTTGAAAAGCTAAATTTCCATATTAATTCAATATGCCTTTATCTTATGAATTTGTAATAACGTAATAAATTGTTTTAAATGTAATTGCAGCAGAAAAAGTCAAGAACATATTTCAATTGAATTAGACTCTTTAAACACACGCGATATTTCATAATTTGTAAAAAATTACACATTAAAAGTTAATTCAAATACAAAATTCAATTAAATGCAAGAAATAACATAGCCAATTATACATTTTGATATTATGCCGACAGGGAAACGCGGAGTAAATTCTTTTCTTTTCTTTAATTTAATACGATACTGAGACCTGCCAACAAAGAAAACAGACTTCTCTTTAAACCTCGGTGACAGATAGCGGGGATGTGGTTGGGCTGGAGGTGCTGAAAAAAAGTGAGTATAGAGGTTTCTTATAAATAAATCTGCTATCTCGTACTATAACTGCTATATTTTGAAATAGTAAACTATATTTTATATAGAAATCTATTTGTTGCCTTGAATTAAGAATAAAATATAAAATCCCGTTATATTTTCTAATAGTTAACTCAGAAGATATATATTTATCCTAAGTCTCTTGAAAATCTACAAAATGGGTTTTAAACCTCAAAAAAATGATAAATTCTATTAAAGCTCATTTTTTTAGCATTTAGTAATAATATTAACAATAAAATAATGGCGTTAATAATGCTTTTAAGAATTTATGTATCATGAGAAAAGATTCATAACATTATTTATATATCCAGATTGTTGTAGTATCAACAGTTCTCACATTGTATCTTCATGATTATAATACCATCATGCTTTAGAATTTGAGAAATGCAGCATGTTTGTATAGTAAATACGCATGATATAAAATAGCGTTATAAAAGGAATATTGGATTTTGCTGATAATTTAAATTTATATTGGCATTTTATATATTTTACTACTTTCACACATATTCATATTTTAAAAGAAATAAAAGAACTCTAAGCCCATCCAGAATCACTCTAAAATGTATTGCTTATTTTTAACAAAAAATAATATAAATAATCCTATATTATCATCTAATCCTATATTATCAGAGTTAAATTATGGTGTAAACTATACTGTATTAAGAAATAAATCAACCATGATACAGGGAAATTTACAAGAGAGATATTTTACTTAGTTTATGCATATATTTATGAAAATTGTTTTTTCAAAATAATTGATAGTCAATAATAATGCATTAATTCAGGATGGTATAAAAACATAAATTATTAAAGTTCACACGATGAAAAATAAAATACTGATATTTAACACTTAACAATGCCTTTGAGGTATAGATTAATAGGAAATATAATTCAATTAACCAAAACATGCAATCCTTCTGTACTGAAACAGTTGGGTGCATCAACGAAAACACATCTTACAAATTATAAAAAGATAAAAGAAATATCGATGGTTTGTTTATTTATTTTTGGTCTTGTTTCTGATTATTCAGCTTTGACTGTAGGGCCGATTTTTGAGTTATTTTAATCAATAGTAAATTTAGGCAATGTTTTCTAACTTCACGAATGCTTTCCAAATTATAAGAAACATTATTACAGAACAATTGAGCATTACATATAGGGATTTGTAAATCGGACACAAAACATAAAGAAAAGAAATTTACTACGAATATATCTGTGTATCATTCAAATAAAACAACTTTTCGTACTAATTTCTTCAATAAAGCGATGGAAAAGACTTTGAATTGTTTTTTGAAAATTATATATTTTTCATTTAAAGAAACCGACAAAAATATATTTGTTTTCGAAATTTATATTTATATTTTATTGATTAAAGCTTCAAAACTCAAGAAAAAATATCTATTTACTAGTGTTCCTTTGCTGGTTAAACCTTGTTTTATGCATATTTATATAGTTAAATATATTCCATTTTCTATTTATGTTGAAAACATTAAAATTAGTTGGACTTCCCTGATCTAGATTGAGATATACTTTTCTAAAAGCAATGTATCTTATATATGTAATTTGTCGCTATGTAATAAATTTAGAAATTGAATTCAACATACTTTTATTTAAATATAAAAATTTATTAATCGTTCAGTACTTCCTCAAATATTAAAATAACAACCATGCTGTATTTATACATTATGTTAATATTCATCCATAGTACATTTGATATTTAAAATGCATACAATGGTGGCCAAAATTGTAGATACTTTTGAAAAGTTTTATGTCTTCTAACTTTGTATGCTTATAGAAAATGTCACGTTTCACAAAATGCAAACTCTTTTATATCATTTTAAAGATAACTCAATGCTAATTTTAATACAAAAAGCAAAACTTAAATATTTGCAATGCAAAAAAGTCGTGTGTGCAATAATTATCGAGATACATGAGATGCTGATGACTGCAGTGAATTACAGCTTCAAACTGATGTTTATTACAGCTTCAAACTGATGTTTATTACAGCTTCAAACTGATGTTTATTACAGCTTCAAACTGATGTTTTATTGAGCTGACGGGAGTTTTAGGATCTTCTTTCATTAATAAATGATGCCAGGAAACAATTTAAGCCTCAATTAATTCTCTTTTATTTTCTGAACGCTTCTTTAATACAAGAGTTATAAATGGGGCCATAAGTTCTCACTAGTTTTGAAGTCGGGACTATTTCCTGCCATGATAACGATTCAATGCTCTTTCTACTCTTTCTTTATTTTTGCTGAGTGGCAAGGAACTTTATCCTTCTGGAAAATGAATGATGCGTTGTTTGGAAAGAAATCACTGATTGAAGGCTTAAACTATGGCTCTAGAATGGTATCAGTGTATCTTTTTTCATTTAATGTCCCATCGATAACATGAAGGGGATCAATACCGTCTGCTGACATTCATGGACAAATCATAACAGTAACTGAATCCTACATAACTGTCTGAATGCAGTCAGGATGTAACTCTTTGCCTGTTTTTGCCATCACTACCAAACAACAATATCTTTGTTTCATCATATAAGTTGTGACCACCGATCATATGTTCAATTAATTAGTTTCTTTGCTCACTGAAATTTTTTTATACGCTGATGTATATATATATATATTACACTTTTTCATTGAATTCTACCTTTTTAGTCCAACATCTAGTTTTCTTCCGATTGTCCTTGAACTGACATAAATTCCAGCATCATTCAATTGACTTCTGATGGCATTCTTCTATCTTGGAGACAATCTTTTCATTCTTCTCAGTCCTCAAAAGTAGTGGTTCACCTTTTTAGATCATTTCCTATTTCATTTTGTATACAATTTGTCTCCTGATAACGTAAACAAAAATTTCGGACTCAGGATATTGTCATTGAACCATCCACCTGTCTTCAAATTTAATCAAAAGAAATAATCCATTCATGTAACACAATAATCCTAGTACTCTTTCTAGATGCCCAATACATTCTTTAATTTGATGGCATGGTTTCTTGACTAAATATTAGACATATTTAAGAAAATTCCACCAGTATATTTAAAGTTTAGCAAGATTTTAATAATTTGATTACATAAAAAACAGTCTTCCTTCTGTAACTTGTTACAACCTTAAACACGATGGTAGGTTCTACTAGTAGTATTTAATATTCAAAAGGTTTCCTAAACAAGAACAGTAATTTATCATAAAAGTTATCATAAAATACTATTTATTTAAAAATTAATGGCCACTTCATCACCGAGTTTGTTATTGAGATTAAAGTAAGAATAATTTTTCTTTTGTACTTCAAATATTTGAATTTTTCTTTTTGTATTGAAATAAGAATTGAATTCTCATTGAAATGATAAGTAAGAGTTAGCATTTTGTGAAGTGTAACAGTTTTTATAAGCATACAAAGTCAGAAAAAAAAAAGATTTTCCAATTTCGTCCACCACTGTAATATTAAAATGAAATTTTACTATATATGTACATATTTTAATACGTTATATATAGCTTCCAAAGTATTCTAGACCAAACCATTTATTACTTAACTATTAGAGATGAGTATGTACTTCTAAGGTCAAGCTTTAAATTTAATTGAATTTTAAGGGGCTTCTCGATTAAGTATCTTCCTTTTATTGGTGAATCTTCCTTGATTCTCTTATTAAAATGACATTAATAGTGCTAATTAAAGTTCCATAATTCTCAGTTTTAATCTTGGAGCTGATGAATATTTTAAATATAAAATGGGCTTCGAGAATATTTATGTAATTATAACTAATAGAGCAGGGGACTATGTAAAAATTGAGGCTGAATTATTTTTTAATGAATTTATTAAGTAAAAATATAATTCTTTATATCATTGAAATATATTTCCCACTGTAAATATATGCTTAAAAATAAGCTATTGGATCGAGATTAAACCTTGTTAAGTAAATTTCTTAATTCTTCAGTCAGAAACGAAATTTTTAATTTATAAATGCCAACATGGTAAATTCTGAGACAGCAACATTTTAGACATTTATTATTGTTACTTCCAAGGATGTGAAATGTTGAAAAGGGGCTTTTATTTTTTAATTTAATAACTTCTTACTCCGTTGCACGTCCCGAGTAGATTTAGCCAGCTTCTTCTATTATTAATTTGGAAATTAATAACACAAGGACTAAAACATTAAGAAATTTCATATTTCCAATGTTTTACTAAAAATCAAAAATGGATTAGAAATCCTTTTCATATGTCATTTGTATTGTTCAATTAATACCATTCTGCATGACAAATAATTAATTTCTCCGAGTTAATTATAGGTTTTCCTTATTTAAGCTCATCATTTTGTAGAGCTTTAATTAAGTTTTTGCACTGGGGCTCCCTCATTCTTCAGTAGGTTATGAAGGACATTCTTCTGAGCCTAGAAAATCATTTCTAATCGCAGTTGGAGCAACTGCATAAAATTGCAGGTATTAAAGGTATATGGAAATTGAGGCATTTTTTTATTTTATAGAAACTCTTACCTGGCCAATTTTTGATAAAATGTTTTGTACAAAAAACTCATGGAATAAAATATGTATGTAATTTGATAAACAAGTCTTTAAATGTTGATTCATTCGTTGTAGATTTTTTTTGCTGCACTGCTTGAAGAATAAATTTCTTCACATTCGTTAATCGCTTAGGTATCTATAATTAAAGTCAGTCATGAATTCTACCATAATTAATAATTATTTTATTGATACGATTTAATTTAGAATCAGAATCAAAGTAAAAACCGTATAAAAATGAGCTTTGATGACAGAATCTTTTTTCATCCCCTGGTGTAGTAAAGGGGCCATAATCAAACTTTTAATATTTGCAAATTATTTCATATTAAAACCAGTAAGTAAATATTTAGTCAATAAGAAATCAGATATTTACGTTTAAAGAATAGTTATAATTTCTCAATATTGAATTAAAACAATTATTTAATTTGTGGAATTTTAAGTTGTTATTCATGATGACCATTTTAATTTTTGCTCCATAATGCTAAGAAATTAAATTTCAAGGTATTTTTTAAATTGAATGTTGCACCATATTTTGAAATTTATTAGACCTTTTTACAAAATATCGTAAGAAGTGTAGAGCAATGATTTCTAAGTTACTTATGTTTTCATAACACATTCATCGTTGCCAGTTTATATATTAAAATATCTATATTATTTTGTTATTTAATCTCAATCATTGCAAAGTGTGTAAGACAGTGATTCTCAACCTGTGGGGCTCGCCCCCCTAGGGGGCGAGAGAACAGTAATGGGGGGGGGCGTGAGTATATCCGAGAGAAAATGTTATTTAATAAATTTATTGACTGAAATAAAAGAACACACACACACATACAAAACAAAATACATTTCGACATATTTAATAATTAACTTATTAAATTAAAACAACTTACTAAATTAAAAAAAAATTTAATAATTATTAGTGACATCCTTGGGCCTGTTTTGCAGAGCAAAGTTTTTCGAATGAGGGTATAATATTAGAAATAGACACTCTCAGTTCTTTTCCTATATTTAGCTGAGATCTATATTTTGTCTTCAAAGAAGCCACCACAGAAAATCCAGTTTCACAAAGGTAAGATGTTGAAAATGGTAGTAGAATGCGAAATGCCGTTGTTTTTAGTGCAGTAAGCTCATCATCAACTCCTGCCCAAAATTCAAAGAGTGATTTATTACTAAATAGTGTTTTGGTTACACCGCTTGCCGTGAAGTCTATGAAGGTTTCTTCCTCTTCACTTGAGAGTCCTTCGGGAGTATTTTGAAATGGATCAATAACCCGCTTGTAACTTGATATCAGTTTGTCGTCAGCAAGAAAGTACTTTTTAAAATTCTTTGCTAGCATTGCTAAATGATTTTCAATGGTCACAAAAACAACTTTTACATGTTGTTCCTCAGCCTTGTAAGTTTTAATACAGTCATTCAAATTTGCAAACATTGCAAAGTTTTCTTGCTTTAAATTTCTGCTCCACAATTCCAATTTCCTACGAAAAGCATTAACTTTTTCACTCGTATCCAATATATGTGTATATTCTCCTTGCAGTTGAAGATTCTAGTTATTTAATTTCTCGAATATGTCGACCATGTAGCTCAATTTCATCACAAATAAACTATCGCGAAAATTCTCAGCTTCTGATCTGTTTTCCTCTTCTAGGAAAACGGCGATTTCTTCTCTTAATTCATAAACACGTTGCAAAAATTTCACTCGTGATAATCTTCTTAAAATAGTAACGCTGAATGTACTGCACCCATGTCTTTACAAAGTGCGGAAAAGATTCTTGATTTCAGGGGCCTCATTTTTATATAATTTACTACGGTTATAACCGTAGTTAACACAATATTCAAATCAGGACTCATTTCTTTGGAAGCTAAAGCATCTCTGTGGATCATGCAATGTGTCCAGACGCACTGTGGCGATTTTTGTTTCACAAGTGCTTGAATACTTAGGAATCTTCCGGACATAGAACGAGCACCATCGGTGCATATTCCGACGCAATTTTTCCATTCTATATTTGCCTCGTTCATAAAATCATTTAAGATAGCAAATAATGTGAGTGCTGTTGCTTTGAGTTCTATCGGTTTGCAGAAAAGTAATTCTACTACTGTCAAATCATCCCAAAATCTAACATAGGCAATGAAATGAGCATCTTTATTACCATCTGTTGCCTCATCGAGTTGTGTTGAAAACAATTTGTCACGTAACTTAAACAAAAGCTGACACTCTACATCTTCAGCTATATCAGCAATTCGACGGGCAACAGTATCATTTGAAAGAGGTATCGACTGCAATTGTTTTGCAAAATTATCTCTAAACATAATTTCTACAATCTCTATTACGTTTGGAAAAATAAGCTCTTCACCAATGGTGTGAGGCTTTTTACATCTGACTATTTTATACGAAACTTTGTAAGAGGCAATTAAAACTTTTACATTCACAGACAAAGTTTTTTAAACAATGATTTTTGCTTTTCCTATGATTTTAATTTTAATTCAAAGAAGTCTCTGGGTTTGTTTACGTACTCACTAGGAAGCGTTTCCAAATGTCGTTTAAGGTTATATTAGGTTTCATGCTGACTGCCGCCAACATTTTTGAGCAACTGATACACAGGGGCCTTTCTTCTTCATTTACTTCAGTACTTGTGAACCCAAAAGTTAAGTATTCTTGAGAATATTTTCTTGATTTTATTTTTGGAACCACGCTCGTCTGTGTACTTGTTGATGCTTGTCTATCGTCTAATGCTCACTTACGCCAGCTTAAAAATTTATCCATGATTCTGCATAAGTCTACTGCCATGAATATTTAATACTGTGAATTGCAATAACACGAAAATATATATAACATACACATTCAGAATCAATTCAATAGCGATAGAAGGACTCGAATGAGATAGTCTGGAATTGAAATTGGAGTCATAGAACTTTCTCCTTCTCCCTTTGAGAAAACGTTTGTTCACATCTGCGCACGCTCCAAACTTATTAAGCTGACCAATTTTTAAGCTGACCAGACAAATCAAAACTTCTCGCGAAACCGTGAGAAAGCCCGACATGGCGGGACGCAAGAGCAATAAAAAGGCATAAGATTCTTGTTTTTTCAATTCTGAGAATCGGTTTTGCAAAATGTCAATTATTTTCCGTATTCTTGGTAATTTGTAAAGTTTAAAATTAAGGTTGTAGTGTAGGTTTAGCGCCAAAATACTCAAAATACATTATTATTGTATACTATTTATTGTATGCGGTGTTGAGGTGGGGGGACGATGAAAATTATGATTGAAAATTGGGCCGTGAATATTAAAAGGTTGAGAAACACTGGTGTAAAAGCATAACTTTTAATTATTAAGTTATTCTATATGGTAATTTTCAAGCTGTTGTTGTATCTTATTTAAGCAAGCATTAATCTATCAAACTTGATATATTTTGTGTTCTGTAAGTTTGCGATCCGAAACCAAAACTGTCTGTTTTCGTTTTCTGAAACCATTTTAATTTGTCCTTCAGCGGCACGATAAGTCTCATTAATTATTTATATTCTCTGCCGCTCCCTAAGTGATTATTCTAAACAAGTATCGAAAACGTTTACTTTTTTCCAGCTGTGTGTTATTTTGGTATTATGAAATAACAGTTCTGATAGATTTATTTTATTTTGAGAAAAAATGACTCAGCTCATGCCATCTTTTAATCGTTTAAGGTGAGTAATTTTTTTTCCGTTTCTCAAAATGTCACTTTATGGTTAAGAATTATGAAGAGATAAATTCTTTTACAATACATCAGCAAAATTAATAGCAATAATATATTGCTATATCAAAGACATATTTTTTTGTTTATTTGTCAAAATTAAACTTCTGCTTTTCATTTATAAAAAGATACATATATACTTTCAGTTAAAATTAGCAATTGAAATATGTTTGCACTCAATTTACGTCATTAGATGTTACTTTAATTTAGCTAAAATACATACTATAAGACATAAAATTGTTTTGAACATAAATATTTTTTTACTATAGCTGAAAATATATATTTATCAACTACATGATTGTTTTTGCATTCTAAAAAAAACAAAACAAAACAAAAAAACCCCGAAGATTTAAATAATTTATGTTTTATTTATTTTATTGATTTTTTTAATATGAAGAGAAGGTAGGCTTATTATTGTTCCTATATATTCAAATTTTCTTGTTTAACTTCTAATTCATTTCCATAATTGAGTAGGATAAACCACTTTGCAATTTATTACTGTAAAATATAGTTGTATATGATCAAAGTTTGCCGACATCTACAATTTTTTGGCTAATTCTCTTATATTTTTATTATAAAAGTAGTACTATAAACGACATAAAAATTATAAATCCATTTATAATTTTTGCGGTTATTTCCTCCAAGAACGTGAAAGGCAGCAAAATAATTTTCACTGGAACTTAAGAAGATTAGAATTTCTGATTATTAACACAGGAATTGAAAATTATTAGAAATGAAAGCTCAATTTTAGGTATATTTAGAGAAGTATATCTAAAGGTCAGGTAGTTAAAATATTTGTAGCGCGTTTATTACAAACTGGCCGCCTTTGGCGACCAGCTGATTAGCCAAGGGTAATGCGTTCGAAAATTTTAAATTAAATACTTAAGTGCTTTGCTCTCTTTATAATTTCTCTGCCAGATAAACTTAAACTTCGAAAGTCACGTAACTCATATTATTATAAAAGCCTTACGATTATTTGTTCATTGCACTATGTAACTCCCTGACTCGCAATAAGTTGTCATGCAATCATGTTGAAAATATCATATTTTATATTTATTCCATAACATTACGTTTCTTTTTAAACACGTGCTGAACATCACACTTTTCTCAGTTTAATTTGCAATAAGAGTTAAATTAGTTAACAGTTTCAGTTTTTGTCAAAATGACGGCAATCACTGGCACATTCATAACATGCTCTTGCAGGTTAAAATTTACATTCATTTTGTAAGAAATTAATTGTTGGAAAATATGATTATATTTTTTAAAAAAATTCATTAAAAATAGAAACTGAATTTAGAGCTTTAAACATTGATATCAATGAAAAAATCATTTTAAAAAGGATTAAAAAACATTTTATACTGCAATATTTTCGGAAGCTACCATAGAAGAATTCCGAATGTTAGCGTAATTTTAATTAAAGTTTTAATTAAAATCTTTCTAGGTATGCTCTCTTATCCCCCAAAGTAAGTATGTATATATATATATATATACCAAGTGATATATCTATATCTCTAAATTAGATGGTCTGGTGTGTAGAGCATTAACACACACACACACACACACACACACACACACACACACACACACACACACACACACATTCATTCATTCATATACGCTAACACATATTGATTTGATTATCATCCTTGGAGTAATTCCGGATATTGATTGGCCTGAAATGGTTTATTTTTTTAAGATGATGACGAAAAGATCTGAAAGAACCCTTTTTAATAATAATATTCCTTTTTATATAAATGATTCAATTTCAATGATTGCTTATAAGACTGATTGATGTAACAACTTTGCTTAAAACATTAGTAAAAATATTTGTTAAATATGACTCCCAGAGCAAAGTATGAAAAAACCTAACAGTTATTCATCAATGCGTTTTTTGTTTCAAATTACATAAAATGTAATTATTATTATTATTATTGTCATTATTTAGACCAAGTTTACAGTAGATAACAATATGTACGCCAATTACTAATGATTTACAAATTAGCCATTTGGCACGAATTTGAATGCATATCCTGTATAAATTCAAACATGTTTACCTTAAAAAAATACTGATTTACTAAATTAATGACATAGATATTGCAAACGATCATAAAAACCTTTGTTTTGTATTTATTTTTTAGAAAATATAACATTTAATATTTATTTGATTTCATCCAATCACGTGTTGAAAGTTACATTTTTTTTCGATTTAATTTGCAGTCATAGTTAATTTATTTTTTAATTTGAACTTCTTTCAGTATGATGGCAACAGTTTAATAAAAGCTATTTTTTCCCCTTTACTCATTCATTATCGTTTGTTTTAAAATTTTACTGTTTTGTCTGATATATATTATTAAAAAATGTGTCTTTAAATTTTTTTTTAATTAGTTAGAAATAGAAATTTAAGTTAAATGTTAAAATACTGGTACCATTAGAAAGCTAATTCTTTAATCTTTAAATTGATGTAAAAATCATATTTGGGCAATTATATTTTTGGAAGTTATTGCAGAAAAAGGTCGAAATTTCGCTTAATTTTTAATTAATTCAAATTCTAATTAAACATTCCCGACCTCTAAGATATACATGTACCAAATTTGGTACCTGTAGGTCCAACGGTCTGGCCTGTAGAGCGCCAGCACACACACACACATTGAGCTTTATTATAAGTATAGATAATCATTTTAATGACTTTTTTTCTTGAGCAAAGAAATACATTTTCACTTGAAATCATATAGAAAAATGTATAAAGTTTTCTAAAATTTTTATTATACTGACTGATTTTTGAAGGTAGGTTCTTCATGCAGAATTAAGTAATTTTTTTTGCAGACCCGTTGAGCAACCTCTTTAGGAGTCTCTTTTTATAGTAAATGAAAGGAAAAACAAACAAATATCGGAAGTGGTCTTCCCAAAACTTTCTCACACATTCTATGCGAGAACTTACTGGAATCATTCCTCTCACACTATTTAAAAATTTCGGCCATCGGTAAGGCGGCAAATGCTTTGCATGGCATTGACGAGCCGTAGCTACGAAATATTTTTGTCGTGAATTTAGCATTTTACTAAATTTATTTAGTAATCTTTGGCGATTAACTGCTGTATGCTGCTCCTAGGGCTCGAAAATTGAATTTGTGTTTTATACGCGTTTTTTGTCAACCGACTGAAAACTTAATTTGGCACAGAACTACAATTTTAGTTACAAAATAACACATCACATTTCCTATATTTAAACCATTGCGTTTTTGAGTTATCGCGCTTACATGATTGTGAAACTACAAACCGATAGAATATCAGCTTCCTTGTCGAATTTGTTTCCAAATTTGATAGCTATCGAGATTTTAAATGTTACATCTGTGTACCAAATTTTATGCATTTGGCTCTCTTTGATTTGAAATTAGCGTTTTAAGACAGCTGGAAAAATAAAGATACACAAGATTGATTAAACTCAATATTTGATAGAAATCTGCAAATAAGGAATGTACCATACACCAAATTTTATCCTTCTAGCTCAAAACGTTTTTGAATTACCATTGTCACAGATAGACAGACATTATTCCAAGAATATATTTTTCGAACTGAAAAAGGTCTAAAACATGGATATTCGATAAAATCTCGCATACGAAAGTTTTGATAATTACAATACTTTCTCAAGATTCTGTATACAGAAAAATAAAAGAAAACGCATACAGCTACATACATTTAAAATATAATTAAAAATAATAAAGAAATTTAGTTACACCTTTAATAAAATTCTTACACAACAACCTGAGAACAAGGCAAGTAGGGATTGTATTATTAATAACAAACTTTTAGACGGAATATTCAAAACTTCCTCCCCGAAACTATATGCACTTCGCACTCTGTTATTCAGACAGCGGTAATTTGTAATTGTATATATCACTATTGCATACTTTCTCAGATGCAGCCATTTCTTCTATTTAATTCCAGCTCAAAGATCTTATATAGGACCCCGTGTGCCGTAGAGGCATGTTTTCCAGCAAAATGACTTGTTTCCATTCCTGACCTATCCTTAATTTTTATACCACAAGTCTTAGTATCAACCTGCATATTCGAGCACCCCCATAGGAGGAACTAAGAGTGAATGGTAATCTGGTTTTTGCTTGCCTACAGAGAATAGCGATGAAGTTCGTGTTACTCCCCTCCAATTACAGAATGCAGTTCCTACGGGTGGTTGGTAATGACCTTTAGGGTTCGTCCTTATTTTCTCGTCTTCCTCTGTCTTGACGATTGTAATTCATATTGTCCAAATAATATTAGATCCTTTGCGTATGTTTCAGCAATGCAAAGTTGGAGAACAATCTTGTTATAAATATTTTAGGAGATAGAATGTAGAAAATAATCTTAGTAGAAAATACTGTAGTCTTTAGGAAAAGCATTATGAGCATATCACTAACAAATTCTTATAAGTCTCTTGGAACTTGGATATATGCTCATGCCGCTTTTGTATTTCATGACAAGATATATGCATGGTGAATTTAAATACTGAAATGGCTGTATCTTGGTTTATTTATTAGACTAACATACTGTTTTGAAGTTTAGTGAATTAACAGGCTCATAGAGCAATACTGGAACTTGAATAGGTTCTATATTCTCCTCCTTCTGTCATTTCGCGAAATTGAAAGGTTTGATATTTAACAAATTAAAAAAAACCGACTGATTTTCATGCTATTAACGTAATACCATGAAAATAAGTAATGTGATCAAATAAGAAAAGTTACTCTTATCTCCTGACAGTTAGTATCTACTCATTGGTGAAAGAACTAAATGTAAATAAAACCTTTTAACAGTAAACCATTGCAACCATTTCTCTTTATCTTAACTTACAATCTTTTTAACTTAAAACCTTATCACACGGTGAAATTTCGTCAGCACTTTTCTGTTTTCTACCCCCAAAAACCGGTCAAGCAAGTTTCATAATCGACAACTTTTTCTAAACAGCTAGAAAATGCCGTCGGAAATATTGTCCGCAAACGAAATTCAACCAATCATGTGAAACTTTGAAGTGACGCCACACAAGTGACGTCACTTTCGTTGTCGTTTGTTGAGGGAAAGAGCTGACGATATTTTGCCGTGGGATAAGGCCTTCCAGATAAAATATATTGATAAAAGAATACGATAGGTGAGCTACAATGATCATATTGATACAATTCAATGATGATCTAAAGAAATGCAGTATTATCGTAAGACAGCAGTCTAAAGGCCTTATCACACGGCAAAAATCGTTGGCACTTTCCGTCAGCAAACGACAACGAAAGTGACGACACTTTAAAGTTTCACATGATTGGTTAAATTTCGTTTGGGGACAATATTTCTGACGGCATTTTCTAGCTGGTTAGAAAAAGTTGTCGATTATGAAACTTTCTTGACCGGTTTTTGAGGGTAGAAACAGAAAAGTGCTGTCGAAATTTTACCGTGTGATAGGGCCTTAAGAGCTTAATGATATCATTAAAACACATAAATATTGTCATTCACAATAAACTAAGGATCTTTAGTATTTCTCTAAGATAACAGTATTGGGCATAGTTCCTGAGTTTTTCTGGATAAAAGGATTAGCTGCATATATAATTTCTTTGATGGATGAAAGGATTAGCTATTTAGACAATTTAATCGATTTTATCGAAAGCGTTGAAAACTTCAGAAAGGTGGACCCGGTAGCAAATTTTAGAAAATTAACATTGATGTAGAAGAACATATTCTTTTAAATATTGAAAAGACTTTAAGAAAAATGTCCAAAAATAACGAAAATTTGTGGAAAACATTTATTAATATGTAATCGACTTTATTTTCTATTCTTGGAAAAGCTCACATTTGAGAAGTTTGGATGTTTTAAAACAATATAATTTGATAATGCCGTTTTATATTTAATTCTTTTATTTAAATTATTATTTTAAGTTACAAGAACAATATCATTTGAATTTGAGGAACTTTAAAAGTAAGTTCCTGAATATATTAAAAAAACAGGGTGGGTAGTCAGATCAGTTGGAATTTAGATCTGATATATTAGAGAAACATTAATATAATTCAGGTAAAACAATTTGAATTTTATCATCGCAATATATGGTTGCGAATAATCATTAAATATTTCTATTGAAAGATTTTACGGCTGTTCTTAAATGATTTAATGGTTAACTTTCTTAGGTGTTAAGAAATTACATTTGTGTTAAATATGACGGATTTTTAAAACTTTCAAAATAAAGCAAGTTTATATAATATATCAAAGGAAACATCCATTAATTACATTTAATATTAATAATAATTTCAAATACTTAGCGATTTTAGTTTTAGGGGAGATAATTTTAATGCTATTAAACAAAGTATTACTTTGATGTATTTTTACAAATTAGTTATTTTTTGAAAATTATGTTTTTTTCATATTCTAAACGAGACGTCCTAAAATTTATAAGCAAAAATTGTTTTTTAGTTTGCAGGAATATTTTCTATTACTTTATTTATTAAGCTCGAGATCTTGCTCATAATATGTCAAAAATATGTATTATATACAATCCATTCCCACAAATATTTTCAAAGATAGGATTGAAAAAAAAATCAATACTTCGTTAAAAGTTTTTTTCAATAAAATTAAAATTCTTTAATAAAATATGTATTAAATGCCAAAAGTTATTTAAATGTATTAGATTTTTTTTGTAATTGTCTAAATAAAATTCTTGTTCCTATATTAATTTGTCAAGCCAATGTAAGTTTACCTTTATTCAATATAGATTAAAATACATTTAAAATTACATTCATTACATATTTTCTCTTCTTAAAAAACTATGCACATAACTTTACATTTGCTCCTTAGTATTTGCTTGTATTTCCATCCTATCAGCTTTCAAACTTTAAGAAGGAAATTGATTAGAAATATTTAAATAATTTCTCCAGATCGCTTACACCCCCACCCCCCTCAATCTGTTAAATAAGAGCATCTCTGAATGAAATAACATTAATTTTTTTTTTAATACAGACTATAGTTATTTTGCATTATTTGAAATCAAGGAGAAATTACAAATAAGAATTTCTTCAAAGTCAGACTACTTACAATTCCCTATATTAATAAATCAAGAGAAATAACTAATAAGCTAAAAATTAAATAATGCTACTTAGAAACACGCATATGTAAAGGAATTGATGAGTTGCTTTTCTTTTACTTCAAATACAACATAAGTAATTGTCAGAATATCTTTTATGGTTCAGTATTTGATTATGCATCATTGAATACAATTCAGACGCATTGATCTTTGGACAAATGCCTTTGAAAAATAAAAACATGTGACAAGAAAAGGGAAATGAGACGGAAAAGGATTGAGAATAATTCAAAGCACAGTAATAAGTTGTGTTCTCAAGGTGAGATCCAAAGTTTCTGAAACCATTTGCTGCTATTCGAAGCATAAAAATTTTGAAATTAATGTATGTTAAAAGAGTGTTTTGGGCACTTGAAGCATAAACACATGATAGCTACGAAATTAAAATTAAATTAGTTGACTTCGAAATGAAAAAAGACGTACTTTCAACAAGAATTTTGCTAACTAAAATGAATAACTATTATCGGTTAATATTGATTAATTAATTAATTAAACATTAATTTACTGGTCCTCAAGAATTTGAAAAAAATACGTGTTTTTCATATAAAGCTATCAATAACACACACACACACACACACACATTACGAAAACCAGAATTTATAACGTTTATCATAACTAAATGGCTCACAGAATGATTTTTCTCAAAATTCGAAATTTCATCTCATATTTCGATAACTTGGAAATTTTGGAATTTGAGGTTTCTCTTTCTTTAAAAAATATCTATAAGGCCTCTAAATACTTTAAGAAATCATCGTTTCTAAAAGTATATTTAATTAAAAAACCCTATAAAGCAAATTTAAATGACGCATTTGTAATATATTTTCATATTATTTTCTTAAAAATGTTAATAAATCTAAAATTGTATGACCCTTTGGAAATTTTTATGCATTCGATAATTTTCTACGTAAGCCCTACTGATTTTCAGAATCCTTAGTATAAGAAACCTTAGGGAACCATTAATTAAATAAAGATTTATACACATTAAAGAGATATTCAAATAATGATTAGATTAAATATTCTCATGAAATTACATTAAATACAGTAGCTAACGAATTTCATACTTTTCCATTTAAAGATTTGACTGTTTTCCCCTAATATAGAAAAGATTGAATTACCTATAAAACATTATTATAAATTGAAGCGCAGACAAAAATTTTTTAGAAATCAAATGCGCCACTTTCAATTTAAATTGGGAAATGCGTTTACAATTAAAAATAGGAATTAATAAAAATTATTTATCAATCACATAATGAATTTTATGTTAATTAAGTTATAAGATGAAATACAGTCTTTTTTTTTATTACAAACCATGAAATACGAAATATTCTCTAAATGTGGCGTAGTAGCCAATTTCAAAACCTTAGGGTTAGGCATATAATGCCAATATTGGATAAACATTTCAAATGATTTATATTTTATGTTGCTTGATTCAATAAATATTATACTGAAAAAATTACAAAATTTATTATTAGTATAATCCCTATGTGTTACTAAACTTATTTATTAAAAATATTTTACAGTTTAATATATTAAATGAAATTCTTTTGTTTTTATGATTAAAACTGAGCTAGTAATATCTGATTGAAAAAAAAATGAAGGGCGTATACAAAATTATTTAAGAGTACAATCATCAGCTTTTTAAAAGTAAAGTGTTCGTGGAAAATCAAAAATACAACATCAGTTCTTTTAATGGCTTAGATATAGATCACAAGTGCGTAAAACAGATTTCTGTTTGCACGTAAAAACATAAACTAAGAATAAAGTAGCTTTTGAAATGAACATGATAAAAAGAATTAAATCATTTCATTGCCAAATGAAACATCGTTTAACGCACGATTATAATAGCAATTCTATGAACTTCATATAAATGTCAATTTATCGCAGTATATTTAGAAAGGACCTTCTTTAAACGAAACAAATTCTGCAAGCACATTGCACACATAATTAGAGTAACAAAATTCATATACAATAATATGGTACATCATATCTACTCATCTTGTAGATTCCCTTTTGTAAATTTCATGCAATATTAGATGAAATAATCTAGTAGCTCTAAATCTATCCATCATTCATTAAGAGTCCAATGATGTGATTTTCAAACGTGATATTCAAATTGGAAGTATTTAAAAAGATTTGAGAGTTAGAACAACACCATTTCTCCCCCCCCCAAATAAGATAATGACAAAAAAAAAATAGCCGTGCATTTAAATGACAAAGCCTCATTCAAGAAGAATGACCTCATTAAAGCTCTCTTTGAGATTCTATTTCAAATATTGGCAGACAAATGGTACTTAGAGTTTATTTGATTGCGTATATGAAGAGGATTTTCTAGCGATCAAAAGTGAGTCTTTTGTATATTAAAAATCCTTCCTATGTGAAATGATACTTATCGGTCCTCAAAATTTCTATCACAAAAGATGAATTTAAACTTCATTTGTTTTAAATTAAATAGTAGAAGTCAAGACGCCACTTTTTGTTTCTTGACAATATCTCTCATTTCAGAAATATAGATGTGACACTTACATTACTTCCGAACATTTAAGAGTTGCAACTGACATATATTCTACACTGGTTTCTTTCTCGACTAAATAAATAAATAATATGCGATTAGAAAATATAGAATAAGTTACAACATGTTGACATTTTAGGTTCAACATTTTTATTTACTTACTATCTGGTGCCCGGCGCATTGCTGCGGCAGAAGAAATAATTTTGGAGTATCATTTGACATTTAAAATAACTGTCTTGTTTAAATAGAAATGATAGAAAGAATAATATTTATTTTCGTGTCGCAAATGAGCACATTTATTGAAATTGAATGATATATAAAGGAAAAACGCAACTAATTATTTATGCTTTATTATTTTTATTTTATTGTTCAAGAACTTTAGGGTAGGCAATATTTTTCTTTCTTTTTTTCGTCTTCAACAGAAACAAATTTTTTGACTATCTGATTCTTAAGCATCCAACATACAACTGGTTGCGTCAAAAACATGGATTTTTTAGGTTCAGTCCACGTACTTGAAGGGTACCCTTGCTCCTTATTGAAGGTCAAGTCGAATGGGGAGTTGCAGTCGTTGGAAATCAAAATGAATGTTTGTGGGAATAATGGGAAGGTGTGAAGTGAATATATCTTTAATCTACGTTTCTTTATGGATAGTTGTGAGGTTAACAGCCTCATATTGGTCTTTTGATTCTGATACTCGTGATCAGGTAGCATGTAAACGTTGTCTTTCGGTTCTTCTCTGCTGTTGATCTTAGACTTTGGAACACGTGAATTTGCAATTTGCAAACGATCTGTTTTATTGCTCTTTGGTTGTTTCTCATTTGTTTGAGAAGTTCGAATTGACTTACTTCTAAATGTTGCTCTGTCAAATCTATTGACGAAAGTTTGGGAACATATTTTTTGTCGAAGCAATCAACATGATATACATTTGTATATTCAGAATATTTTTTGTAGATTAACTTACTAAATAGCAAAATCACTGTTTGCATTGAAAAATCCCAGTATATGTAACTTACCCTAATTGGCATCGATAATAATTTTATTTTGTATGTGTGAGATAAACTCTGAATAATATGTGCGGTTTGCTGTAGATAAAATATTGGGCTCACTGAATGACAAATTCTATGAAGAAAACTATTCATTAATGAGCAGAAAAAAATAGCTCTAGCACAAAGTATTTTTGATTCTTTTTCATTCACTCTGACTAACCTCAATCATAATAATTTTACTTTATTTGATATGTTTGGGAGTAGTAATTCCAAATGGGATGTATCGTTTACTGTTTGAATTTTGTCAATTATCAATTTTAATATATAACCTTCGTAGAAATGCAAGCAAGTTGAACAGTACGGCAGCGCATAGCATAAGAGAACACAAAAATTCATTTTTTAATAACAGGTGTAGAATGTCTTGCACAAAGTATTTTTGATTCCCTTTCATTCACTCTGACTAACATCAATCATAATAATTTTACTTTGTTTGATTAGAATGAAAAAATACCGGCAGACATTTGTTTTATTATGATTTTTTCTTCTGTTTGAAATGACTTTTGATACATTTTCATCTTTTACCACCTAGTAAAAAGTAAATCACATAAGCCTTGCTTACACAATAAAAACTCTTAAAAATTTACATATAGCAGAAACTTTTGGCAAAAAATGAATATGATATCTTATAATAAAAAATTCAGTTAATTCAGATTATAGTGAATCGTGTATTATAATATTGGTAATTACGAATGAATTCAAATTGTTCTTAAAAATTTAAGGCCAAGCATATGAACTCGTGTAAGTGCTTATATTAGAATGCTAAAAAACTAAAAGCGTAATAAAATGTCTGACATTTAAAAGCATTCAAATCGGTTTTGATTGACTATTCATATTGCATAAAATTCTAGATTGAAAGTTTCATCAAGACAACTAGTCAAGAGATGGAAAGGACTCTTCGAATGATATAACTTTCGAATCGGCCTAAATATTTATTGCATGGGAAAAATAATTGCAACATATGTAAAGTATGACAATTCTAAAAATATGAGAATGCAGGAAACTTCCAAATATTAGAAGGCACATATATTTAATGTTTATATAAGCTTTGAGCTGGATATGTTTCATCATATTTCTGTGTCTTAGGTATTAGTTTATACATGGAATAAATACATACTGACACTTATACAAAGAAAATAATATAAATAATTACAAAGCTTTTCAAAGAACCATTTTACTTTCTGTGATATCATTTTTAATAAGAAATAAATGCTATGAATTGAATACAAATTACGCATTCAATAACAATTCAAACCAATGAAAGAAATCATCACTTTGGAACATAAATTTGAGCATTATAGGATATTTTGTAACTATTCTAATTTATGAGGAAATGTTTGAAATAAAAAATTATAAATTATAAATAATAAAGATGGCAGTATTGTGACCTCTACCAGGCAGACCATCAAACATTAAAAGTTACGAAAATCGTGCACAAATATACTTTGAAGGATAGGAATATGCACTTTGAAGTGACTTTTTTTTAGAATTTCAGTCAATTAAAAATAAGCGAAATTTCGGTTTTTTCCTTGTTGAAAATGTATTGTGGAAGCTTATCTCTTTGGGAATCGTTTTGTTAAAACTAGTTTCATTTCTACAAGGCAAGAGCTCAAGGGAAAAAAAAAGGTACGTTGATTGATATCCTTCAACTAGTTTATCTGATACAAATTACTACTAAACAGATTTAATGGTGTACAAAATAATATATTCGAAATTATTATAAACATTCATAGTGTAAATAATCCTCTATGGGATACAATTCTTTCGAATAATTTTTGAAACGCACAGTAAAATACCTTTCTTTGATGACAATGCAAACTTATAGCATATCTGGTCTCGTTCCATTTCATTCAGAAAATTGGTTTAGTTCTCATCTGAGGGATACAGATGCACCGTATATTTGTTAAATGTTCCCATACATGGGATCCCATGTTATCTAAAAAATAAATACATATTTTATCAAAAAAAATCAGAATCGGCCTTCTAAGAGTGGAAGACTTCTGTAAATAAATTTCAAATACATTATTTTCTGCCATGCGAATAATAAGAAAGCGTCTAGTTAGAAAGAGAAATTCGGCAAAGTTTCAAAATGTTAAAGGATATGCTGTTCTGTCTACATAATCAGCATGCATGTATTAGGCAGAAATGTGCTAGAATGTCAGACCGAAAATAATCGTCCATGATTTCGAGATAAACGAATTTTTTCTTTTTATATGTAATCTCTTTGTTCAATTTTATGATTTTTCTTGACCTCTCAAATATTGCATGTTCTTTAGTGTCATATGCTAATGCTGATTTTCCTAGTCATGTTTCCACGCTGAATGCCACTGTTTTACATTTTTATAAAAATAATACAGATTATAGATAAAAAAAGAAAAAAAGTAGTGGTTAAATAGTTTTCCTTTATAGTAATTAGAATTGTATTAATAGTTTCTTTTACAATATTAGCGTTTTTTAAAAATATTATTAGAGTAATTAGCATAGTATAGAAATTAAATAATTTACTTCTTTTAGTTATGGGACGGGAGACTTCTCATATACATAATATATTTCTGTAGTTTGTGTGGGTTGGGAGAGGCACAGCACTTAACTGAAATTGTTTTCAAAATTTGATGCATAATTCATTTATGAGGACTCTTTTATAAATAAATCTATTTTATTTATTTAGTTTCTTGAATGTGTGCAAGAAAAAAAGTATTTGAGGATAATGGTGTTCAGAATGCAAAATTTTCAATTTTTTATAACGTAGAAGAAATTTGATTTTCTGAAATATCTCTTTTCTTCAAATTTAAATTGCTAGAAAATATATCAGTTTTTTTAATCATGAAGATAACTTGAGTAGAATAAAGCAGGAAATTCTGAATATAAATAATGAAACTTAAATTTGCTGCAAAATGTGTTCTAATGCTCATTTCATTTTAAAAGAAATCCTTTTCTTTTGGTGTCGTGCAACTTAATTCTAAATTTTTTAAATTCTTGATTGAAAGAAAATAAAGTATATGTAGCTTTTTCAAAATCAATAGAAAAGGAATGAATATATATTGAAATATTGTTTTCGAGTTAAGATACCATGAATAAATACGCTGATATTTTAAGAAATATTTTAGTATTCAGATATGCAGTTTGCAAGTATGTATGTCTCAAAAGGAGTTAAATTTATAAAGGAAAACATTTGGTTGTTCTGAAATAATCCACTTCCTCTTAAACAAAACCTTGTTTCATGCACAGGTATATGGAAAACTATCAACATATTATTTAATTAAATAATACCCAGACGATTCAGTGAATAAAAAATATTACAATTAAAAGTAATGTTGACGTAGTTAAAGATGAAAAAAAAACAAAAAAACAAAAACAAATGGACAGTTCAATATTTATTTAATGTCTAAAAATTAGTGATTTAAAGAATATTACAAAATTTAAGTTTATCAATACTAGGGAAAAAATAATAAATTAAAAAAAATCTAACCGATTAAAGACTTAAATGAGTACATTAAGGACAACTCACGAGTTTTCTCGTGTTTCATATTCCATCTGTTATTGCCTTATAAATAACTAAGTTATGATGATTTTATATCGTACAAGTTTGACCAAACACTTTCGATCCCAGGTGTATGTTTTACGATTTTTTTTACTGTAATGTGTTAATAATGTCTTTAATAATGTGTTAAATAACTATTTTTGTCTAAGAAAGAAATTGTGATGAATTTATTTCGAAAAATGAATTACGACATTCTAAAAAAGAGTACAGATTATCATGGAGAACATTTCACCTTAAGATTATATCCTCTAAAGAATAATTTCGTTGCATTTTATACTTATTAAGTATTTCAGAAATATTTATGCTTAGTGATACACATAAATGAAAGAATGCACATAGCATAATAAAAGAAATTCAGAAATAAAAAGATCTTAAAAGTTACTTAGTCTTACTTTCAACTATAATTTTATCATTCATTACTTTATTCTATATCTTGAAAACTTTTTGTTTCTATGGCAGAACTGAGATAAAGATAAAAAGAAATTAATGTGAAATCTGAATTTTAGATAGGAATAAAATCTTAATTTTTGCCAAGAAATATTTCCCTATTTTATTCAAAAATGACAGTTTTAAAACCTTCAAAAGGTAATTAAAAAAATCCTGAAAAATTAATTTTTAAAATTAATTATTCTGTCTGTTCAAATGGAAGGTTGTTTTATCATATTAAAAGAAAAGAATTTTAACAAAATTTAAATTCGTAAAAGTAATGATAAAAGTTGCAGAGAAGCAATTGTTTGATGAATTATATATAAATTAAATAAACGTAATTATCTAGGATAATGAATATTAGAATTTCTGTCGGTACAGAAATTACAATATTCTAATTATATATTTCTTGCAGAACATTTTGCTTCATTAAAATTATGCTCATTAAAGAGCAATTTGCCTACTTTTAATACTTACTGAGTATTTTTTAGGTATTTAGACTTAATGATAACAGTAATTAAGAAAGCATACATTTTATGTTGAAGAAAATGCAGGCACTAGAAGAAAAAATAAGGCATCAAATTTTTTAAACCTATTTCTCCACTATTCTGTTATTCTAATGTATTTTTAAGTTCTTTACTGTAAAGGTCAAGACCTATTATGTATTAAATAAAAAATATTCTCTAATTAAAATGCTTGCTATTAAAATATCGCATATTTATATAACATAGAGACATATGATATGGAACAAATAATTGTATCTTTATATAATCATTCATTGTTATAAAACATATTTACTTTTTATTACACAAGGATTAAACCTTATTGAATGCGTTGTGTAAATAATAAGCATCTACTAATTTTTCATAGATATATTTTATAGACATTTTAAAAGACAGACTGAGCATTTTAATTCTTCAAATAAAATTAATTTATCATTTTTTTACAATCAAATTTTCATGTATTTTACTATTGGACCCTAAAGAAATTAATCCATTTTGCTCGTTTTAAATATTTAACAAATACTTCATATTCTAGAGCCTCCCCCCACCCCCTTAAAAATCTGCTTCTCTTTGGCACTGAAGTATAATACTGAAAGTCTTTACCGCTTTAAAATTTAATTTTGTGCAGTTTCCAATTTGTCTAAAACTTTTCTGGTACTTCTTGTTTAATACTCTTCCTAGATAAAACAGTCATATCCAGAAAAAAAGTAAAAACAAATAAAATATTTTATAATGTATAAATAATTAAAATACCGCCAGACTTCCTTCTTGTCTTATATCATCATAGTCATATTTTTTAAAAAAAGTTTAATCTCGTAGTCTTTTTATATTTTGAAAATATACTGAATTATATAAATTTCCTTACATGAAGTAAACGAAAATTTTAATATTTTTATTTATTTTCAGAATTAAAGAAGAAGGTTCATCAGAAGACTTAAAACGGTTCGTAAGAATATGATGATCAAGTACATTAGTTCTACAAGTTCAAAAGAAGTTTTATGTACAAAAACTCCGATTTAAGGGGTTGAGATTCAAATATCTAGTCCAAATAATCTTGGTATGATAGAGTTTTAAGCTTTTTAAGCTCTTTATTATATTTAAAATTCATTTTTAACTATAACAAAGACAATGCTTATGCAAAAATACTCAAATCGTGTTTATGTATACACACTAAATTAAAAAAAATTATAGTGTATTGTTGTAAATCAGATTTCTAAATTGGAAAAAAATAATCTCTAAAAACCTAATAGTTTGAGACGTAGGAACATCTTTTGTGTATTAATATGCTTAGTCGTCGTTAAAGAAAGTCTTCGATATTTCGACAAATTTTTACGGAAATTCAAATATTTTGAAAAACAATTTCTTTGTGAGTACTTAAAATTCGAGAAATAACTAGGTCTATCTATGTTTATGCAGCTCTCATTCCAATAGACTGCCCTGAACAATATTTTGAACGATTTTTGTATCACTATTGCTTTCATAATGATGTGTATTCTAGCCTATAAGCATCATTATAGATTTTTTTTTCTTTTTATATGTTGAAAAACTCGGCATTCATAAAAATTGTTGAAATTTAAGCGAAACTACCGTTTTGCAAGTTTCGGATTAATTTTTTGAAAAATGAACTTCTATTAGAAGAGAAATAAATCTGTTTTACACAAACAGATGCAAATTCTTGATGTTAAATACTAGTTACAAGTTTTTCAAAGACAACAGTTAGATTTATAATTTTCGTAAGCGTCTAAAGTTTAAGTGTATTTCACTCTTTGCCAATTTAATTTATCAGCTCATTACATACTTTTCAGAATTAAATAAGGCTTGATGTCCTTTTTAATTACTACTGTGATTTTTTTCACAGATGGAACCCCACCCATTCGTAAAAAAAGTAATTATATCTTTCAGATGAAACGCAAACGTGGCAAATTATAAGCTTTTTCGGCAATCCAATTATTTTTCATTGTTAGATTAATTGTTTATTTTTAAGATTCATAAATTACTGTATCATTATCAGTAGTTTCCTAAATATCCATTTGTGGCTTGGCGGCAATGAACGTCGTTTATTTATGAGGTTACTTACGTTCATCTGTGTATAACACATCGTTTGCAGACGCAGTAGATTTTTGCCGTTGAATTCAAAAAGCCTGTTTTCATGTCACAAGTGATGATTTGGGTTGCGTATATGCAAGTGTATTGTTAGAAAAAAGTAATTTCGTAATTTCGAAAATTAACAAAAATTGATCATTTATCATTGTGCAAATGCTGTTGATACAGCCATTACTTGTTTAATGTATATTATACTAGTGCAAGACAATGTGAGAGTACTCGTACACCAGTTTTAAGTATGAAAAAATGGTCTAAATCAATTAATTTTCCTTTAAATATCTCAGCAAACTTTGCAGACAAAATTCAAACTTTATGTGCTCATAGATAAGCGTGAGAGAAAAAATTTATCCGCTGACATTTTTTTTCCCCTACGAGGGCTGCGTGAAAATTAATTTTGGCATTTTTTTGTTATGAACCTGTATAGAGACCAATGTGCTTTTATACATTTGGGTGCCTTATTTGATTAATGCGACTGGAAGTATACATCTAATTGCAATAGTTAAGGAGGTAAAAAGAATCTTTTTTTGGGGAGACATCCTGTCTATGTTTTGATCTAGCTGTTGAAATTGGTTGTCGGTTCTGCTTTACATTACTACAAAGTGCCGTCATTCAAGAGACGTAAAACATTTATGCTACTACACAAATTCCAGCTATTTATCTGACAGATAAAATAGATGGACCATATAAGCAAGTAATTTGGGGGAGGGGCTGTAAGATTTTTTTGCTTTGGGTTTCAGATGTATTCAATTCAGAATGATTCATATGCATTCAGTTTAATGAAAACATTTATTTGGAAGGTAATTAGAAAATATTAAAATTATACAATTTAAGACAGACTTCCATTTTTATTTCAAAATCATGCATGGCAAATTTAAGAATAAATCCACAGGCTTAGAATAATAAAGTAAGTAATAAATAAGTAAGATAAAGATGTGTGTTGATAAAGAAACCAATAAGAATATTATATTTATAAGGAAATTATTCTAATAACGGCAATTTTTTTTATTGTACTTGGGCTAATTCATAACATCTAAGAAACACATTGCATCCCTTTGGCTAAATATCACTCAATCATTTTAAAATAAAGAATATTTTACTTTTTAATACTTCTTTTCAACTTATACTGATAACAGCATTATAGAATTCTTTATTTGAAGAGAAATATAGGGTTAGGATATTTATATTTATAATTTGTTTGAAAGAAAACTTGATAGCTCCTTTATTTTGCAAGCTGAATTTACTTTATGATTAGTATTTTTCACTTTTTCAGTCCTTCAGTTGGTGCGTCCAGGAAGATTAGAGGGAACAGTGGCGATGGAGGGGTCGGCCTCGTCTTTTGACATCGGTTCAAAATTATGAGGGCCGTCTCAGAATAGCACCCACATTTAATTTGAAACGGAATGATAACATATTTTAACTTTATTTTTTCAATCTAGACAGGAAAAGTTGAAAGAAATAGAAGAGTTGGTTACTTGTCAAGAAAGCATAATTTTTTAGATGAAATTAGTGAATCAATGGATAAGTGAGAAAATGGATCAACACTTCTTTAGAAAAATTCCTTACAGAATTATTTGAATAATATATAGAAGCATAATAAAATGCATTTCTGACATAAATGCTTTTACCATTAGAAGCCACCTATAAATACAAGAAATATTAAATGATCAAAAATGTTTGAAGACATTTCTGTTTTTCCCTTATATGTTAGTTGCGATTGCATTTATTAGATACAAATTATACTTAGAGTGGTAAAAGAAACAATGTTTTTCATCAAAAGTAAGAACTGTTCCTTCTCGCAGCTTTTCGAATTATTATACATAGAATAGAAAATATTACATCATTATTCGAATTTTTATATTGCCTCTCAATGACTTTGAATCCAGGCCAGAAAATGTAATTTGAATCAGACCTAAATTCACGGTAGTGGTTTGCTCGAAATGGTTCTCGATCTCGAACACTTAATTGCCTTAGTGAAGATTTCGAGAATTATTGAACACATTGCATGTAGAATTATAAACAAAATGTCAGTACTAAATTATAATTTATATGCAAACATTAAAAAATTTCTGAGAACCCTTATTTGATCACAGTACAACCAAGCGATACACGATTTTATACTATAAAAGGACAAACATTCTGTCTAGATAAGGATTCAATAAGAACTATGGACGCACTTGACAATTAGCACGAAGCTTTATACGGTTTGAGGCAAAATTTGAAACTTGTAGATATGATATTATAATCATTAAGATCTTCTAGCCTTGTGCGTATTATTTTCTTAATATTTTTTTCCTTCTTAGATTCTAAATAAAAAGGAGACTATAGATCTGTATCCAGAGAAGTTTTCGATTTCTATTATTGGCTGTATTTCTTTATTTTATTATATTGTTGTTTCTTTCGGCATTTTTGAAAACCTAATAGTTAAAATAATTTTTGAAACCATTCGAGACATTTCCATCTTTGTTTTTGTGTATAAAACTCTGATGAGAAAAGACTTTAAACTAGAGAAAAATGCATGAAAGTTTAAATGAATTTCTACAAGAATATAAATATCTTCCAATAATTGTTTTTCTTTAATATAAAAAAAATGCTTTCTAATTTATCGATGTATTGAATATGCAATCGATTGATCTGAAGTTTTTTCATCCGCACGACTTAGATACAAATTTTTGTTGCCTGTCTGAAAGATTTTCTCTAACTTCTCCGACTCAAATCAACAGCTTATCTGAAAGATGCCAAGAGCAAATAAAATCCGAAGTTTTCTCGATTACTTTCGTTTGATTACATGGAAGATTCCCTTATTTCATTCTTTCTTGATTAGCACTTGACTATTTAATGGCACGAAACTTCGCTTTCTGCTAATCCCCAATTTCTGTAACCATCCAGCTCTTCAAGAGAGAGCCGTATTACTGAAGACCAACCTTTTCTTAGGTTAAATTTGTAAATAATTTATTCTCTTCCTAATGGCACCTTCTCTTTCTACGCGAATATATTTCAGCGCTTAAGCTTGAAAAAATTAGTTTTCATTCACATTTTTCATAAACTGTCATTTATAAAGAAGATAAACTTTCATTGTTTCTGATTTCAAGTCACGGGGTATGCAAGAAGCTCCTATTCTTTTCTAAATTAGTTAAGAAGGATCATTAATTTAAAATTTCTCTTTAACCAAACAAAGCGTAATATAACACTTTTAAGCCATCTTTCTTATAAAAGGAATGGATGCTTGAATCGGTATCATATGAGAGTAATAACGACAGTATTTTAAAACAATTATTACATCAAATCGCTTATTTTGAGAAAATAAATGATCTATTTTAAAATTGCAAAAATAATTTGGCATTTCTACTAAATACAGCAGACATAAAATTGACTTCATTCATTTATACTATTTATGTAATACTAATTAGAATCATTAAATATGTATAATAAATATTTTCAATTATAACATTTTATATAACGTATAAATATATTTTATCATAATATCAAACGGCGAGACAATTAGTATGCAATGAATGCTTGATTTAATTTAGTTCAGTTACATTAATGTCTCGTTTTAAAGCAACACTAGGGCTATTTTGGCACAAGGGAACTTTGAATCAGGTTAAGTGACAAGGTCAACACCTGAGCTGTCACCTCCCTCTCCAAACTAGCAGGAAAGCGTTTGGCCCCGTTGTATTTAACGTGAACTAGAGCCTCTTATATGATTGTTTTAAAGTGGAATTGGGTCTCGAACCTAAATTTCTCCGGTTTCGTTGTCGAGACTTTACCATCAAGCCACCTCACCCCATGATTGCTTGAGGAAACGTTTTTCCTTTTCAAATTATGATTCTCAAAATTTGAAATTATGTAATTGATTCGGGATAATTATGCGCATTGCAGGCAGAAATTTGTAATCAATAAAAAATTCTTATGCCTTTAATTAAAAAAGGAGTTATTGACTAACATCAATAGATTAATTTCTAAATAAGTCGCTACGTCCACGCATTTAGCTAGAAATGACCGATTTCCGCGAATATTTGATAGGGTTTTATAGTAAGTAATAAAGTAATTATCAACGGTACATAATCTACCTTTTTCGAGATACGCTCATCATTGACAATGATTACACCGCCATTTCTATACTCTCTAAGAAAGCAAAACTGTGATTACTTATTCAGTGACTTTACAATCACATGCTCTTTGTGATCTCCGAAGGAATATATATTTAAATTAACTCGAATGGTAAACAACTCTTATATTTATTCACGGTACATAAACCGAGATATCTTGTCAAAGTTATTTCTGATTCCTGATGTTATAAGAATATAACATCAGGAATCAGAAATAACTTAAATAACTAATCAGAAATAACTAACGTAGGATTAAGAATAATCCTACGTTAGTTTTATTGGCACTACCACATTTTTTAACTATCAAAAATTCTCATTTAACTCCAACATGTTAGTCTGGTCAAAATTTCCTCACATCATGTCTTTAGTAACCTTCTATGCCTATTAGAAGAAATGACCAGTTTTTTTTATTGGATGGATTTTTAACTACATTCAAAAACACTTAAATTCAATTGGTTCAAATTACCGTTTATTTAATAAAAACTTGGGAAATATTTTTTTCTATTTTCTCGAATCTGTAGTATAGTCGCATCAAACATCTCCAATTTTTTCATTATCAAATTACGAATAATATGCATTCTAATTATTTATAATAGAGAAAATGTCTTAGTTGTATCGTTTGAGTTATTATAACCATGAGTTTTGAGAGAATCCAGGACTTCCTGGTGCCAGACTGCGCAACTGCGCTTCTAATTAACCAAATCGAAAAGTCACAAATCAATGTACTGTTCCACTAACTCAATAAGTGGTGGTAAGGATTATTCCGAATTCCTTCATCATCTGGCTATGGCATATTTGACGTCTTAGCCAGTAATATTATACATAAGTTGTATTTAGTTTGACTGTATTAACCACTTCTTTTCCCACCAATCTCTTTATAGTTACAATGCTGTACTGTTTAAGAATTTGACTCGTAAGTAGCGAACTTATACAACCCAAATACTTGGTTCTTTCATTATGAACTTTCAATGATGAAAGTTTAATGTGGTTTGCTGTCTCTCTCTTTGAATGCCTCAACAATGACACTTTTAAACACGGGTTAGAAGACATGCGATTACTTAAATGCTGAAGAACAGCTGTTACATTTGGCAGTATAAAAGTCATTCATTCTCTTTAAAAGTACTAAAAGGTAGTACAAGGAAAATATTTTAGTTCTATATAAAATGCTTTAAAAAAGGAAAGTTAATAATGACCCATTTAATAATTTATGATTATATATAAGAAAATATAAATCACAGTTCTTCTCATTTAAGATTTGGAGACTTTATTCCGTTCGTTTGAACTTAAAATATTTTAATTTTTAAATCATGTGCAGAGTGCCAAAATAAATTTGAAGATTAGGGTCTATCAGTAACTCAAAGTGAGGTACCTTTGAGGATATTTGTTTACAGCTAAGTTCAGTGCATATTAGTTACATGATCATCCCATTTTAAAACATCACTAGAGCTATTTTGGGATGGACCTCGTAATTTTCATCTGCCATAAGATAGTTCTTGAAATAACACCCGAGCTAGCATCCATTTTTCAAACTTCCATACCACACCAACTGGAAGACATTTCTCCCTGACGAATTTAACGAGCACCAGATACGCATAACGGGTGTTCTTCGGAGGAATCGGGTTTCGCACCTGGATCTCTCAGGTTCCAAAGCCAAGATCTTGCAATGAGGCCACCGTGGTCCTTTGTTTTCAATTAAAAAGTAAAAGATATATATTGCAAAATATTTATCGTACATCGTAAAAGAGAAAGTTGAATGACTACAAATACTAAATAGCCATAACGGTGGAATGAGATTTCTACTTACTGAAATTAAGATTTGAAAAGGAAACCGATGTTTTTTTAAAAATCAAAATCAAAATTTGTAATTCAGATTATAATATACGACTAACACATCTGATACTTATTACTCAGTAATTAGAATTCAATAAGTTTAATTTTACCTTTTGTGCCCCAGAAGGGATTTGAAAAATCTTGTAAACTCTCAAGAAGTGCTTTATCGCTTACTTAGTTTTTTTCTAAGCAGTGCTACGAAATATAACATCATTTTTATATAATTTTATGTTAGGAAACCTCAAGGTCGTGATAACCATTATTTAATTTTCACAGAAAGTCTCAAATACCGATATACACTGACAACAGTCAATCAGTCTTTCATTATCTTCTTCTAAAAATTTCCCTTCAGTAACATTTTTATTGCGAGTGATGCAACATGACCAAATACTTATTTTAAAGATAGAATTTGAGCAAAGTCAAGCACAAAAGTCACTGATATTTAAAAATTGTCTAAAGCAACTTCAAAGCGGAAGAGCATTATTGCGTTTCTTGGGACTCAGAATAAAAACGAGAACATAAAATTTCTTTTCAGTTGATCTCTTTTTCGTCCGGCTAAACTTTCAGAAAATCTCTAAACAGACAATATTTTAATAAATATCCGGTAATAACTAGAGAAATTTTTTTAAATGCAATAGAGAACTTCTAAATATTCTACTCCCACGTGAATAATGCTATGATGTGAAGCTCCCATTAAGTTGCTGATATTTTCCAACTTTTGACTTTATAGGTAATTTAAAAGAGTTTGAAAGCATACTTGTGGAATGATAAAAGCACCAGGGACAAAAGGAATCATTTTTCCGAGTTTGTTGAATAGTGTTTTCATTCTTTTTTCTGTTCAGCTGTGGATTCCGGGAGACAAATTTTCATACTTATCTTTTTTGGGACATATTTATGTTCCTAAAGCAAAAGTCCAACGAAATTTAAAGGCTGTTATGAGCTCAATTGCAGATATTGCAATTCCATTTTTGAAATGGCAATTTCATTCTTCTAGAAGAACTCTTAAAATATGAATTGGAATTTGACGAGATAAAAACTCTGAAAAAAAAAAAAGATTTTTAAAAAAGATATTCACTCAAAAATGTTGTTACTTTCAAAAGGATAAAATTGCATTTTGTGTTACAGAAGAAAGATTATTTTTAAACTCTATTGCTTTTGTTCAAAATACCTTTGCTATTTCAAATTATTCAAATTTCTTAGTAAAGTCTTTTGCATTGCAGTAGATAGTATTCACATTTTGTAAAAAGCACAGCATAATGTAGATAATTTGATATTAATATTATAAAATGAATGTATTAATAAGCAATAGCACAGTAACATATTCAAAATCTCTCCATCATAAAGTTTTAAAAGAAGTATATCCTCCTCTTTTCAAAATAAACTGTGAATTAACAGTCAATAAAATATTTCATTATATTTTATTAATTATTTTTTTAATGTAGACTTAGGGATTTGAAAGGTCGTAACCATTTTAATTGAGAAGATAAAAATTATTAACGGATTCAATTTGAATAAATATGAAAAAAATTATTTAATCTCCCTCATTTAACCTTTTACAACGCTATTTTTTTAGCCTTAATATATTAAATATTTTTAAATTTGAGATTTTTTTAAAGAAAAGTGGTTTATTTAGCTTATTAAATAAATTTGATTACTTAATTAATATACCTAATTAATTGCCAATTAACAAATCAAGATAGATAATTTAATACGAGATAGTCTGAAATATCTCGGATTTTTGTTTTACTGAAAAAAAATTGGGAAAACATATGCCAACCTACATAACCTCATTCAAAGATTGATGAATTTGGTGGGAAGCATATTTTCAATGACCTTGGAAATGGGTAAGTTATTTTCCTCATATTATATTTACATTTTTTTACACGGCGTTTTTTCCAAAACTGAAAAAAAAAATTAGCTATATATTCAAATTTTCTGCAAAATGTTTTATTTTCAGATAATTAAAAAACAAATTCATAAATGCCTCTGATACAATTAATTCAAGAAATTCAAATTTTTGTCTAATTTTTATAATTTAAAAGAACTATTAGTTACTGTTTTGGCCCTCGATAACTCATTGGTTTAAAATTACTCAATTAAAATAAACTTACTAAATACAATTACTCAATTAAATCACACACATACTCTTGGACTGTATCTCTGGTTTATTCTCTCTCTCTCTCTCTGAACGCTTATGGTGTTCTCGTTTCTCCTCCCCCCTGGCGATCGCAGCGCCATTTTAGGAAAGTGGCCAGGCGTCACAAGATACCGCCCGCCTTGACAAATTTATCAAATTTTCAACACACAATAAAACAATATGAAATTATTAATTCACAATATTCTGATTACCAATGACATTAAACATAAAACGCATTCGAACAATAAAATATATAATACAAAATTACAATACACTTTACCTTAAATCACAAATTACATTACACTCTTATAATACACAATTTTACAAAAACAAATTAAATCTATTCATTCATTGGAAGTAAACATATTTTTTGAAAAACACCTTTACACTGATTTTTGTATTTAATCAAGAAGGGACCAGTAAAATCAACTCCTGTACAATTAAAGGGAAAATCAACCGAAACTCTTTCCTTTGGAAGAGCTCCCATTAACTGCTCACAAACTACTGGTTTTGCCTTAAAGCAGGTAACACATTTATGTACAATTTGTCTACAAAGTGATCTACCTTTTAAAATCCAATATTTTTGGCGTACATGAAACAATAATGATTGAGGTCCAACATGCAAATTAATTCTATGGTAATACTCTAATATCAAATGAGTTAGTCTGCATTTAGATGGTAATAGAATGGGGTATTTTCTATCTGTACTCAACTCGCTATTACCAAGTCTACCACCCACTCGTAAGAGACCATTGGCATCAAGGAAAGGGTGAAGATTTCTCAATTGACTATTTGTACTTACCTCCCCTTTCTTTTCAAGAAAACTCATATCTTTAGCAAAATGATCGTGTTGTCCCTGTTTTAGTACAAACCTTTCAGATTTCTGTAACTCACTTGCTTCTAAAGGACCTGTTTTGCGTTTACTTTTCTCTTTGCAATTATAAATGAACCTGTAAATATAACTGAGAATACGAATTATTTTACAATAGTTATTACTTAGATTAATTAAACCTGGAATAAAACTGTTAACACCATCATGAAACCCTGAAAAGCACTTAGAGTCATTGTTGATGGAGTTCTTTAGTTCATTATGAAAGTCGCTTTGTATCACAGTTGACGGAATGTTTCTGTCAGGATAGTTCTCATTCTTTAGAAACTCGGGACCATTCCACCAAAGGGTACTTTCGTACAGTCTCTCAGGATTCATACCCCTTGAAATCAAGTCCGCAGGGTTATCAGATGAGGATACGTGTTTCCATTGTCTAACATCTGTCAGTTTCTGTATTTCCGCAACTCTGTTGGCGACGAAAGTCTTTAAGCAGCACGGTTCCTTTTGCAGCCAACATAGCACTGTCATTGAATCGGACCATAAATATGTATTGGTTACATCCAACTTCAACGCAGAAATCACTTTAGTAATTAACTTTGCAAGAAGCACAGCAGCACATAGTTCTAAACGTGGTATAGTTACTTGTTTAATCAGCGTCACACGATATTTACTTGCAACAAGCTTCACTTTCACTTCACCAGCTGAATTAACTGTCTTGCAATATATAGAAGCCCCAAACGCCTTTTCGGATGAATCACAAAATCCGTGGAGCTCAGTAACTTCAGCATGTTGAATCACAGTGCATCTCTCAATATTGATGCCCTTTAAGCTAATTAAAGATTTCACAAACTCTTGCCATTCACAAGCTTCTTTGTCAGGAAGCCTGTCACTCCAATCAATTTTCAGTAACCACAATTGTTGCATGAAAATTTTGGCTCTAGTGATCACTAGACCAAGCAATCCCAGAGGATCGAAGAGTCTAGCGATGATGGATAAGACCGACCTTTTAGTTGGATGAGCATTTTGCTCCACTTCTACCTTAAAGGTAAAGCAGTCAGTTCTAGCCTTCCAGGCAATTCCTATAGTTTTAATTTCATCCACAGATGAAAATCCATACTCCTTCTCCGTCGTTGGGGTAAGCTCTGAGGAATTCCCACACCATTTATGCAATGACATCTGAGCGGTTTTCAGAACGTCAATAAGTTGATGTTGCATTTTTGCCTCCTCTAAGGAATTTGGTCCCGTTAAAACGTCATCCATATAAAAGTCATTACACAGCACTGATGAAGCAATTGGAAAGTTTTTTCCCTCGTCAATGGAAATCTGCTTCAAAGTTCGCATTGCTAGAAACGGAGCACTAACCGTTCCGTATGTTACGGTATTTAGTTGGTAAGTCTTAACTGGCTCATTGACACCCTCCTTCCACAAAATTCTTTGAAGGTCCCTTTGACTCTCGTCTATATTAATCATGCGGTACATCTGACGAATATCAGCCGTGAATGCAAAGATGCGCTTACGGAATCTCACTAACAATGCAAACAACTCATCTTGAATGACCCCACCGTTATATTGAATACAGTTCAATGATTTCCCACTAGTAGTCAAGGTGGAAGCATTAAACACAGTTCTCAATTTTGTTATACTTTTTTGAGGCCTATAGATGCCATGATGAGGCATATAATAAGTTACATCGGGCTCAACATTCTCCCTAATTTTAGTCATGTGTCCTAACTCTTCATATTCCTTTAAAAAATCAAAATACAATTTTAGGTACTTCTGGTCTCTAGACAAGCGAGTCCATAATGATTCAAGTCGCTTTAGAGCAATATCCCTTGAATTTCCTAGACATGACCAATGTTCCTTAAATAGCATTGCCACAATATATTTGCCCGTCTCATCTCTCTTATGTGTCCGAGCGTAATGTTCCTCACATATAGCATTTTCTTTACTTTTAGGTAATTCATTTGCTATTTCCTCAATCTCTCAAAATTTTCTCAAGTTTGAATTTAAATCTTCTTTCCCGCATATTAAACCACAATAACTAGAGTTAATTTTATCTGAACTCGGAATACTACTTCCTACAATGTACCCAAATACAGAATCCTGTAACACCAGATTCGCATTTTTGGCGTTTAATTTTCCTGGCTTTATTATGTCATAAAAGTATTCCGCGCCAATTAAAATATCTATTTTTCCCGGAACATTAAAATTAGGATCCGCAAGGTCAAAATATTCTGGAATCTGCACACGCGTATCGAACTTATGATTTTGGAATTAAATCTGTTATTTTAGGCACCACCAACATCGAAATATCTCTTTCAAAACTTTTATTTTTATTCGCTACAGTTGCCGTAACTCTGCGATTAACTGCCAACGAAGTATTATTTATGCAAGAAACAGATAGATTTATCCTTTCACTTTTTAGTTGTAATCGCTGCAAACATTGCTGACTCATTACACAAATCTGCGATCCAACGTCTAGAAGGCATCTCACTTCCTGCCACTGAGCACATCTGTCTTTTATAAAACATTATACAGTAGACAAGATTACATTTTTATTTTCAATTAAACTACTTCCAACGAAAGGCGTACTCCACTCATTGGGGGAGACACAACTTAGCTCAGTATTTTTCCCCCCGACTGCGAATCATTTACGACTTCCTGTTTTCGGCAATCGTAGACGATACATTTTTTGCTTCTTTTGGAAAATGGATTAATTTATTGTGAGCTTTGCCACAAAAACAATTCCTATACGAAAATTTTTTAAAGCGACAGTTAGGCGATAAACATTTAAAGCAAAGTTTTTTATTCTTTACTACCTCTACTCGTTCATGAATAGGAAGTCTCTTAAATTGCGGGCAAGAATAAATAGGATGATTTTCATTCTTTAAACACAAAACACAACTCTTATTTTTCGCCTCATTGAAAAATACTTTAGAAGCAGTTTTAAATTTATTGTTATAAATTTTTTGCTCCTTTCTCGGCTCATTTATGGGCTTACCTTTTGATGCAACATACAAATCGCACTCTTTGCCTAACTCAAGAGGTGTAAACCATTTTTGATTCTGCCTTATGTTAATATGCGTGGCTATATCTCTATCTAACGTTTGAAACAATTTGTCAGATACCATTAATTGTTTTAAGGTTTCAAAGTCCGTTACTCCTCTCAATTTTAAATAGTATTCGAAACTTGTAGCTAAACGCGAAGCGAATTGCACATGAGTTTCGTTTTCTCTGGAAGCATTTCGAAAATTCTCTAATACCGCTTGCGCTGTTGGTTCGAATTCTCTCAACACGATTGATTTTACTTCGTCATAATTGTTTAAATCTTTCTCGTTTATATAAGTTAGAATATTAGAAGCTCTTTCTCCTAACAAATTCAACAAAATCTCTGCTTTAAATTTCTTGGGTACTTTTTTAGTACTATATGCCCTCTCTAACGAAGTAAAAAAGAAACCCCAATCTTGAGACATATTTGGAGGTTTAATGGACAAGGTCCTCACACTTTTTATTAAACTATCCAGCGACTCTTCTGGTTCGTTTTTACACCCCTGATTAACAGAAGTCTGGGTATTATTTACATTAGCCCTCAATTGCGCTAATTCTAATTCTAATTTAATTCTCTCTATTTTTAAACGCTCTATTTCGATTTGACCATCCTGATCGGATTTTTGGTTCCTATTCTCTGAAACTACTTCGACTGTATTTTTAACAACTTCGTTGTCATTTTTAAATACGTCACTCTCCTCAATTAAGTGTTTTATGTTACTCTTTTTCATACCCTCGGTGACAACTAAACCGATTTTCTGGGCAACAGATTTTAACTCATCTTTCTTTAATTTTGCTATACTCGACATTTTTAAATAGCAACAAGTAATTACACTAACTCAAAGAACAATATTATCACAAAGCACAATTTTACTTTAAACTCAATGAAAACAAAATTAGTTTCAACTCTGGAAATTAATTAGTTATTCACTCATAAAAATTATTGTTCCTACCTCTTTGCCGGGACTCTTGCCTTTAGAGACCAGGAAGCACTATTTAATAAACCCCTCATGTTTGCATAGTAGCACACTACTTCTCATCTTCATGACAATTATCTCGTTTTGCACAATACCTCAGCACAATGCTTAGCCGATCTCCGACTTATAGGACCATGTTTTGGCCCTCGATAGCTCATTGGTTTAAAATTACTCAATTAAAATAAACTTACTAAATAAAATTACTCAATTAAATCACACACACACACTCTTGGACTGTATCTCTGGTTTATTCTCACACACTCTCTCTCTCTGAACGTTTATGGTGTTCTCGTCTCTCCTCCCCCCCTGGCGATCGCAGCGCCATTTTAGGAAAGTGGCCAGGCGTCACAACAGTTACGATTAAAATAAAAAAATAAAAAAAATTTTTAATCGAATCTGAGGAAACAAATATTTTTATAACATGTGTTCTGACAAAAAAAAAAAGCTTAAAGAAATCCAAACAACATACAAAATATTTAAATTTCTTAAATTTTTAAATTGTCAGTATTGTTCAAAAACTAGAATCCGTTTTGCGTTGAATATTTTATTCATAATGCTGGAGCTATAGTTTTTCTATATATCTATGTTGACAATTTTTCTAAAACTATTCATTCATAACTGGCGTTTGATTTATAAATATTTTATAATAGACGTTTATTTATAAATATTTTATAATAGACGTTTATTTATAAATGTTTTATAATTGGCGTTTCATTTATATTATTCGTTTTATTTATAAATTGCTTTTATTATTTAAAATAGTAATAGAGATATGTCTATCAAAGGAGAATATTTATTTCAGAAAAAGGAATGAAATTCCTTGTCTATGGAATATTAGTTTTATTATTTACAAGGGTCAAAAGGGATTGATTTGAATTGCTGTTGATTTCAATAAAATAATTCAAATTCAATATAATCATTTCAATTTTGTTTAATTATATAACAGTTTTAAAACGACACATAGATTATTTAGGAGAATACCGCGTAAATTTGAGTAATAATTTTAATAATAGAATGATGCAGGTGCATCTTTTTTAAACTTCCGCACTTCACAAGCTGCAGTATTTGACACTAGAGACTGTGTCAGCAGTCTGTATGATCTCAATTTCACTAAACATTTATTTAAAATGCTGGTCAAGTGATGGATAAATTTGTAGATATTAAATCGACAGCGGACATTGAAATAAAAAAAAAGGGGCGAAAATATGCAACTTTATTTTTTTAGTTTCATTGCCAAAATATATCTTTATATTTAACTAAAATAATGTCATAAAATGTACTGTTCGGTAAAATAGATAATAAATATTTCGGTCAAACATTAAAAAGAAGTGGGATATGCATTTTATATATCGATGTTTTTTAGCTAATGAAAAGTCAGTTTTAGTTTAGAAAAGTATAAATGTGTATTAAGTGTGCATAAAAATATCTCTAAAAGATTAGCATTTAATTGGAATTACAAAATTATACGTAGTTTTGTTTTCAAATAAATTTATATTGGGTAATAAGAAAAAAGATAATAGAAGAAATTAAAATTAAGTGGCTTGGAATATTTTGGAATTCTTAAATATAACGTTTAAAACGTTTTTCTTGACACACCTGATGTATTTATATTTTATAGATATGCATAAAAAATCTCATTACCCTAACTGAGTAATTTCTAAAACTGTCTAATGGAGTCCACTGTCCACACACACATTACTGCAAAGAAGAAATTTAGAATACCATATGAGGATTTTATCCGCATAATCCGATGAGAATGAAAATCCTAAAATAATTCCGCACTGTCTAATTTATCCTTTTAAGTGCCAAAGTATTAATTTATTCAAAATATTTTTTTAAAAAAATCAGTATATATAAAATTTTAAAATTCTTTCATTTTATTAACTTAAGTACTGTTAAATACAAAATTATAAATCATTGGCCTGACTTAATTTAAAGATGATCAACATTTTATCGCATGAACCAGCCAATAAATAAAATTGAGACACCCATATATTAAAAAGTACTTCTTTCTAAAGCTGAAATACTCGGAAATTGAATGTTTGACTCAATTTTTTAAAACTAGAGGTTTATATTTATTCAATTTTTTCCTTTAAGCTAACCAGAATAAAATATTGAAATTAACAAGAGTGGCATAAAATGGAAGAATGTATAAAATTTAATATCGAGTTTCGTTGGTTTTATTAGAGGGGTTTTGCCTTTTCTTTAAAAATGTAATTCAAGTGAAAGCCTGTTTTTGCGATAAATTCGAAACTTTCTTAGAAAATAGTCGAAGCTTTTATTGCATACATATATGGATGCCTTTTCTGGAAGGCACAGCACATATTTGATTTCACTCTGTTTATTTTTATACAATTTGGTTAAACCTAAAAAAAAATAGAGAGAACTAAATGCGCCATTGTTTTTCCTTGTTTCCAGTCTAACGTTCGAAATTGGGAACATAAGTAAATCTTGCAACTTTTATAAACATATGTTTTATTCAATTTACGCGTCAGTTGCTTTTTATTAATCGAATTCTGAATTTCAAAAAATTGATTAAAAATAAGAAAGTTATATCAAAATGTAATCTTCTTTTAAAACTAAATTAGGTTAGAAATTTATTGTAAAATTGTTATCAAATCAAACAGGAAATGGAAAGTGGCAATAAATAAGTCTGGTCTAACAAATGACACATTTCATATTTAATACAATATAAAGATAATATCTATGTATATATTCGCATCATATACATACATTATATACACTTGCCTCCAAAATTTAAGATACAATCATTTTTATTTGGTTCAAATAAAAATGGTTAATATATATTTGATACAAATGATCTCATAAAACATGAAAACTAGAGTTGCTCTGTAAAAGATTATCGCTTGAATTTTTATCTAATTTTAGCACCGAGAAAAAATACATTTAACTTATGATTTACGTTTACAAAAAAATTTTGTCGGGAAAAAATAAAGATACTTGAGTTAAATATACAAATAAATAAATAAATAAATTTACCCAGGAATGTATTATCTCTTGTTGTAATGCATTGGCGACATAGGTTTTCTTTCATTTTGATCGTTTTTGAATAAGGGAAGCAAAAACCAATAGTTGAGTAACTATTGCTCAAGATCATTTAATGATCTTGGTAGCCTACTTGAAGCAGCCACCTATCTTCGGAAATAGGTCCTAAACACCCTTCAATGTGTTGAGATCCGAAGAGCAGCTCATTTGTACCAAATGTTGATCTTCAAGATATTCCTTTATAAGCCTCGATCGATGAAGATAAAAATTCCTAATAATTAGCACCAATATACATTCTGATACATGAATTGAAAATTTTGACCTCGTATCTCACAGCAGTGAAAGTTCCTATTCGAAGTACATAGAGGTGAGTTTGAAGCTCATAGATTCAAGTTTCTGCCAAACCATGATTCCATGTATCCTATAATTGGTTCTCTCATGAATGTTAGATTGATGGTTTCTGATTCCGAGATATTTAAATGTCAGTACATGACCAAAATCTCTTAAGAAAGTCTGGATTCATCTATGAAGAGCAAAGAAGTACAATTGATATCTGATACTGGTAAATGTGCTATAGGCGAACGAAATTAATAGCTTCTTTATCTTCTATTCAAATGGGCATATAAGCTGTCATGCTGCATACAATCTTTCAATGTGAAGACATTTTTGAAATGCAGTAGTCGATATTCTTGCTCTTGTTGCAGTGAAATGATCTGAAGAAAGCTGCAATATTGGTTCTCCATTTTCGGACCGAAACTGCTGGAAAGGAATCTTCTGCTAGTGTTTTAACAAATAGATCTGCAACATGTCCTCCCGGAACTGAATTTGATCCTAGAATTTTTAGACAACATACTGAACTTACTGACGGTATCATTTTCAGTCATACTCATTTCATTCTTAATGAATTAAATAAATAATTTTTCGAAAACATTACCAACAATATCTTTGTAGATAAAGCTGAACAACAAGTGTCAATAGAAATTGCTTACAAATTATGAAATTAAAGACATTCAGAGTCTTCTATAAATATTCTAATTTCAATAGAAAATAAAAAATATAAATTCTTTAATTCAGAATTTTAGAAATCCTTTATATATGACATTTATTACTTTTATGAGCATTATTTTAATGGAGAGCGTTCAAATGGTTGTGCCTTAACATTAGAGAACCAATATATTTGAATTTAACTTCAGTATACAATACCTTTTATTGTGATATGGCTTGGGCACTTGAGAACAATGGTTGCTTGACAAAACTTTCCGATTGTCTCACTAAAGCTGTGATATCTAATCCAGAATAATTGTAATGTAATGAAAGAGCTTTTAACTGAGAAAATCGCGCCAATTTCGTTTTAATTCAGGATTAAGGATGAATGAATGATTATTAAACACACTAATTGCGGGTGTATATTGTGCGATTTTGAAGCTAATATTGATATTATAACCTCAAATATTAATAAAGTAATACTTTGAATACTTCCATAACCGACATAATAATACATCCTTATCATATTGAATAGATGTAACTAGGAAATATAAATTTTCCGAAAAAATATAATTGAAATTTTCAAAGAGTTTTGAGTATGACTAAGAAATTCAAATTGTTGTTGATATATTCATGTTGTAATTAATAAAAAAATTAATGTTGTATATTAATAAAAAATTTGTAAGTTTTATTTGAAGGACAAAACGTAATACCCGACAATGATTTATAAATATGGCAAAAAATCTGATTTATGCAGCTTTAAGGCATTTGTTTCCCCTCTATTAACAATGCCTCATGAGATTTATCCCAATGAGAAAACTTTTACGGCAAAACTAATTTACTTTCAGTTTAAGATATATCTTGAAAAAAATGATTTTCTTCTACGTCTGAACAAAATTGAAATTCTGTTCTTTTTATTTATTTGAAAATTTTCATTTTTGAGATGAAGATTTAAGTTGAATCTTACCTGCTATTTATTTGTTATTTTTTAATTGCAAACCTTTGTTATTTTTCAAATCCCCAATTTTGATATAAAAGTGGAAAACACAATTTAATAGAAAATTTCATTTTCCTAGATAATATGCTTAAGGTTTTCAAGAGGGAAACATTTTCAACCTTAATTGCACATAAAATTGATTTTTTAAGTTGAAAATAGGCAATGAAAATAGTGATATCTTTATTTTCTTATTATTATATAGGTGTATATACATGAGACTAATAAAGCTTCTTAATATGTAATAATGAGGATATCGAATCTTTTTCACAACATGAAACTGGAAAGGAACTTAAAAACTCCAAGAAATAAAGTATAAATAAAATGCAGTTCTCAAATCTCATGAGACCCAGTTCTGTTCTGCAATTTAGATGTAGAAAATAGGATTTAAAAGACTCTTTATACTTTACAAGCATTAGTGTTTCTTTCTTCTAAGCTTTTTTGTTTTTCATATTCAGTTTTGGTATTATTTATAAACAAATGCGAGAGTGTGCTCAAGAACTACAAACATAACAGCTCATTTTCATTCAAAACACGTTTATTTGAACGAAAAATATCTTACATATTTAAATGGGATTTCATATATAGGCGACATACATTATTATTTTTGGCGTTATTTTCGTCCAAATATTTGTTAGTCAGGGTAAAACTTTTTGTATCCCAGAGTGACAACATTATGATTTTTGCCACAACCATGACTCGAACTGATTTTTTTTCTCTACTCGTCGTCATTGATGATATTTTTTTTAGAATAATAAGCACACATCGTTGGGGACTAGAAGATACGAAATCTATGGTTCAAAAATTTCCTTTCGATATTTTTGAGAAATGCCTTGGTATTTGGTAAAACGCCGTGTGAAGCCAATCCATGGCATCAAGGAAGTGTATACTATTTACCAACTTTCTCCGTTTAGTCATCGTTAAGTCAATAAAAAAGATGATTATTCTTTACAGAAAAAAAATCAATTTTACTAAAATAGAAATTTTGATTTTTTTTTAATTTTGAGGAATGTGAATGTGACTACCTGCAGTTAATTCAGAAAGATATGGATCAATTTGATCAATTAAAGTAGAACTGAGAAACGCATTGTCTGCTCATGTATAACATCATCAGTTAATTCATAAACTCAGTGAAAATCTTTTTGCCTTGTAGTTCAAGTGCAAGTGAATTTGATGACTATAAAGAACTAGACAGATATAATTTTATAGCCTTGTTCAAATCTAAAATACAAATATTTATCAAATTTTAAACCCAATTTTTCCAATGTTTGACCATCTATGAATTTGTACTATCACCTGTATGTGAAAGCAATAACTCCAAAACACTATGACAACTGAATATAATTCAGTAATACAAGTTCTTAGCACTGAAGTTCTATGCCAAATATTGGCTTCAATCGAGCAGGAGAAAGGGTAACAAAATAGATATTCACATAAAAGATTCCTAAAATTACTAGATTCACTTCCAAGATCTATATATTTAAAATATTGTTCGTCATAGTCGTAAAAGACATTCACAGTCTTATTCAAGGTCCATAATTTTATCCGAAGCGGATAGGGATAGGGGATAAGACATATATTGAAGAATATATGAGAATGTTTCTGGGAGACCATTGTCGCTGACCATGTAATCAAAGTGAAGCAAGACTTCACAGAAATTCTACATGAAACCACTCCTTACACATTTTAAATTTAAAGAATAAGTCATATTTTTATCACTAGTTATCGCACAATTCACTGTAACTATGAACTTTAGAAGCAAACTTTTCCTGAACCAAAATTAGTCACATCGATAATCAATTTTTATTTCAAGACTATGCTCAGTTCCTTCATATTCTTGCAAAATTTTTCTCCAGGATGTTTTCCTAGTGAAACTATTTGTTCTGGAATTCAATAATTTTTTAAGCTCTTTTCTTCTAAAATTAAATCAGAATCATATTTCCCTTTACTTTTATTCCTTTAAGAAGTAAATGGATTCTTTTACTTTGTTCAATTACGTGGATAGCAGAAGTATTTAAGGATAACATTTTACACAAATATTCCTAGCATAGAAGTAGATCTTCTCTATGCTTGTTGTTGTTTCTTATGGCATTTGCTATACTGACATCATTAGCGATATCAAGTCAAGAGAGCGTCTCTTGTTTCAGTAACACCAAGAGTATGTGATAGCTACTCATGCGTCACATTCGGTTGTACAACTCCTTTTTTAAGGGTGTCACATTCACACACCTCACAGATAGAATACATGGAAAGAACAATCATTCCTGAATCGGGGATCGAATCCGGAACGGCTAGATCATGGGGAGGACGCGCCAGCACACCGGGTCGCAATGCTTATAATTTCAAATTACAGTTACATGAAACGAAAGTAGAGCTTCGTGTAAATTGAATTTAGGATCCCAGTGCTCAGTTTTCAGTCAGAAAAGTGTATGTAGAATCACTGTTTTTATTCTCAGTTCAATATAAATTTAGTTGGCAGATGATCGACACAGTTTATTAAATGCTTGTGGTACCACATAAATTAGCGTAATTAATAGACCCAAAATTTCAAAAATTTGCAATTGGAAAATATCTTTAAACGTGGGAAAATTTTCTGTGTAAATACAGTGTACTATTTTTGATTTAGAGTAAGGATTTTCAGTATTATGAAAGGTATGAGATTGTATTCAATTAGTCAAAATAGTTTTATATAACTGTTCATTCAGCTTTAAAAATTCTAACGAAAATCATTATCTTTAAATTCCTACATTTATGCACATAATGACATGTAGTTTTCTTTATCAAAAATAGAATTCAAATACGTGTCCGTTCTTTAAGGATAATTTTAAACTTTACTGTGCTTAAATTTAGATTGTTACAGAGCTTGTGTTAAAAGATAATAATGATTTATTATCACATAAAAAGAAAGCTATAGACAAATAACATGTCTATGGCTTATATAAAAGTCTGTCTTAAGCTTCTAAAATTGCTTCCTATGAAACAAATTTATTTCATAATTCTTTAGAACAGCATCCTTTTCTCTTCAGTTATATAACCAGGAAGCTCAGAAATTTACTCTATTCTTTGCAGTGCTTCAACTATTTTTGTCGCTGTCATTGGAGACAGTTTTTTTAGAATCTATCAAAGAGATCCCTTTGTGACAAATAATAAATACTTCGAGATGGAAGTTGAAGTGACATTTTTGAGATATAGAGAATTGTGACGATTCCTTTAAGAAAAAGGAAGCACCCCCAAAATCCAACAATTTCTACTGTTTAATGCGAGAGTGGGCTGTAAAAGTAGATTTATACTTTTAAGAAAAGAATTCTGTTAAAAAAGATATGCTGAAAAATATTAAATATATTTTTTAAAGTTTTTTTTTTACATTTTATACATCAGAAAAACAGAAACAATACTATAAAAAGATTTTGGAAAAAAGTCAACTCGATTATTTTATGATTAAAAATAAATTTAGCATTGTACTATTAAGTTGCTTTACAATTTTTAGAATAAATTATTAAATTTGTAACAGTTTTAAAGGGGAGATCTTTTATTCCAAAGTATCAAACGTGATTATATTAAATATTGTACATTATCCCAAGTATATGCCACTACATTAACGGAGTGAATTCTAAAATAACTAAACTGAAAGCGAAAATTTCTGTTTTCCAGGAATTTATTTTGAAATATTTTTCCCCGCAAAATATATTTGCATGGGACGCTAGACTTTCTGTTTTCATATTTATTTCCCTTAAAAATATAAAAACCAAAATATAGCCATCAGTTCATTCATTTAGACAGAAAGATAAGAGCACTATATGGGGGGATGGAATTCCACTAAATTACTGCATTAGGTCATCGTATTTAAATCAATTATAAGATTTGCAATTTAGCATTGGGGAAATACACAATTTAGTTGGACATTCGCAATAAGAAATACTATCAAAACTGAAGTAGTACAGTGATTATAGTGACAAACAACCTTTTGGTCAGCAGGGTATATATCAAGTTTTTCGCACCCATTCTGCCAGAAACGTTGAAAATGTTCTTTTCTTTCACATCGACCGCAATGTGGTTAATTTATTTAATAAAGTTGAACACCAAGGGTAGTAATTTTTCCTTGCAATATATCCAGGAAGGTGAAATGGCCTTGATAGAAATGTGAAATGACCAGCACGATTCTTGTATCTATACCCATTCAGGAGTTATTTTTTTCAGAGTTATTTCAAATCGAACACGTTAGCAGACTCTGTGAATTCTTGATGCTGCTGATTAGTGCACTATTTCTTCATTTTCTTGTTGTGCCACTGTGTCTTTGGACGGCATCTCATTTTAGACCTGTTATTGACAGTTTCTATAATAAGTTTTATTTTCTATAACATCAATGACCTAACATCCATATTCAGGTTTAAACTGCCTAAACTAATTATTAGGAAAGATTGTAATATTTGGTTTCCGATGGAGAAAAATTAATTCGTTCCAAAGTTCATCTGCAAATCCTGTTTGTCTAGATATTTACGACCAAGACGGAAGATTATTGGTTCATTTCCGAACTATCCTTAAGTCGGAACTCGCTGCCTCTAATATTGGTCACATTTTCAATCAAAAAGGTTTTGATATAGATGATGTTGGTTAACACATTGCTACACGCTTTCAATTTAACGATCGTGCTTAGAAACTAATTTATTAAAGTTTTTTTCATTTACAAATGAAATAGAGTTTCAATTGTATGTTTGGAAGTGAAAATTGTCACATTTTTCCATAAAAACCCTAGTCCGCTTCAATCGTAATTTTTTCCTCACGACATTTTCTTTCTCTTCCTAGAACCAATGACAGCTATAACCGTCATTTGCGGCAATGTGTTAAATAAGGTTATTTCTCATGAGCGTTGTAAAAGATCATCCGCCAACTTCGAAGTTACAAGAGAAACTTTGCTTCCTTTCTAATTTAGATGTTTACAGATAATTTGTAATTCCAGCAATACACTTTGAATGAAATAATTTATAAAGGAAGGAATAATCCAAGGTAATTTTTTTTTTCAAATTACTAGCGGAAAATACTTTTCTATTTATTTGAAATTACCATTTCGTCTACTCTATAAAAATATTAATTTTAGTTTAAAAATGAGTCATTCTACTATTACAGAATACTTACTACAATAACCATATTGATGGATTTTAATAAATTTGTTCTGGGAATCTTGAAAATAATTCCATTAGTAACTCCAAGTTAAATCACAAGTGGAAATAAAAATCTGTTTGCTAAAAACCGTTTTATTTGACAAGTAATCATGCTCACACCTCTAAATTTATGTGTATCAGATAAATTGCTTATCATATTGCTTATGAAAAACTAATTATCAACAAAAGTGCTGAATCAAATTTCTTTGAACATGCAATGGCAATTTAAAAAGGCCTCGAGGACAAATAAATAAATAAATGTTAATTGTTATTTTGAATTTGCGGCGATTTATTAATAAATTAATATTTTCATAACATAGCTTATTTATACCGAAGGTAATTACGTTTAACGCGGTGAGCGGACCATCATCCGCTATAGTAAGCAGCTTTCAGACGCTGGTAATCTCTTTATAGTTTTTAATAGTGTGCCTTTGAATCAAGTTATACTTTATTGTTTTTCCCTCCCCATCAATTATTATGTTTTAAGCCAATGTATGGTTACAAACCACAGGATACTATTATTTTTTTTAATATTTTACCAATTTTATTGTAACTAATCACTGCTCTTGTTTTCGGGCAATGTATGAATAATTTTTAAACTTCAAATAAAACCTTTCGGGAACCTGGTCTAATCTGGGGCCCTCTGACTATCTGGGTCCCTGATCCCTCTTTTTGGTCTTCATGATTTCTCATAAGATTCAGTACTATTGGAAGATTTTGATGCCAAATAATACCATTACTAATTTAAAATTAATTTAATTAACAAAATAGTTGTCTGAAAAAAGTTTAAATTTCTCCTATCAATTTTAAGATTTTAATAGATCTTTCATTCATCATTTTAGATATATTCAAGGTTTATAGCATATATAAAGCATGTAAAACTATTATTAGTAACTACCATTTAGCAATATTTATTTCTTTAATCACCTAGCATAGATTTTGAGATGCCTTAAACTTCACCTTTTCAATATTTAAAAGCCAACGGCTAAAATATAAGCTCAAATTTTGAATAACCAAACTACTGGAGAATTTACAGTTCCATTGTCAAGCAAAATAATATTTAATTAGGCTCCTTCTATAATTTCCCTCGTCGAATTTTAATGCTCAATTTCATTAGAAAGCTTAAACTTTGAAACTGTAATTTATATACGAAACACATTTTATTTAAATTCAGTTTATTATTTGCTTTCAGAGGGTAATTTACAAGTTTATCCCCGTTTATATGAGACAAATACACATGCAATAGCTAGTGAAATGTGCTTAAAAGATTTTCTGAATCTTAAATAATTCAACTTAATGCAATTTAATGGAGCAAAATTTCTGTAATCCTTTTGAGTAAATTCATGAATGGGATTTTTTGGATTCAAGGATATTAAGGATAAATTTTACAGCTATTTAAAAGTTGCTACAACATTGAGTTTAATATTTGACACACTTTTATGAATATATTTTATTGCGCACTAATATTATAAAATGAAATGTTAAAGAAAAAAAATAACGGAATTTCATTAAAAAATCCTCTGATTTTATAGGAATTCATTAAATTGAAATTTCTTTCCAAATATGTAATTTAATCAAGAAACTATGAAGTGATTCTGGTTCAAATGGATATTTGAACCAGATGGTTCTTTATAGATAACTTATTAATTACTTTCAGAGTAATAGATTAAAACAAGTTTATCTGTTCCATAGTATTTCAGATGGAATCAGTTAATCCTAGATAGTGAAGTATCATACAATATCGTATTTGGGTTAGCTTCGTTTAGTAAATTATTAACTATGCTAACACTGTTCTATAAAGTAGGAATGTCAGGTTGCATTATCCATTCGAGTAGAGCTTATGTTATGAATGAAATTGTGCTTTATAGGAAGTCCTATCTTAAAATGAGTGACATGTTATAGGTAGAGTTGATAAAGTAATGTTGTACCTAATGTTATCCTTAGTGAAGAGCAATATTCAGGAAAAGTAATTAAAAAGATTTGAATATAAAATCCTGCTCAATTTTCTTATATTCAAAATGATGAATGTCTGAAAGAAATGAGTACGAAACCTTATAAGTTGGATATTTTTGAAGTTTCAATCAATTTCTATTTGGGGTTATTGTTTCCCAAGAATGAAGCTCATTTTCTAAGAAAATGATCTCATAATATTAACCCTTAGCTCTCCAAAAAGTAATACGATGCATAAATATTTGCCGAATAAGAGGATTTGTTTATTACTTCAAAAAAATTAATATATATGATTTTTTAAAATTTTCATGGAAGATTAATCTATATATTTTTACCTGTCGAAATGTAAGAAAATAATTAAATAAAGCGTTTAAATAATGCACTGCATCGAATAGTACCTGATAGGAAAAATCAGGGTGCAATGGTTAATCAATGATAAGGACAATTCTCTACTTCCCTCAAAAATCACAATCAAAACCTATTTTTGAGCAGTTAATTCATAAAAAAAACCCCGTTTCAGCTTATGTCTATTAAACAAATTTATGCTTGGACATACTTTGAAAATTCTCAGAAAACCTCTCTAACCCAAACTCTATCTGAATGAGAATTCCTGATGAACAAGGAATGTGTTACGGGTCTTTAATGAATCATGCTTAACGAAAGAGGAAGGAAAAGCTCATATTGATATCCTGGCTTTTTGCTCGACTGCCGTAGTTTCAGCGAAAGGCTGTTTGAGACATTCCAGTATAGATTTAAAGAATTGAGCCCCATTTCTTTGAAAAACTAATCATGCTATAATGGGCCATATCTTCTCACAGTTTAATACTAAATAACAAGCGATACTTTTTAAACACCATAATAATATCTTTCCAAATATTCCTAGTAAGCGATAATTTTAAAACAAGCCTATTAATGTACGATATACAATGGTTGTTTTGTCTATTAATTAATAGCTGAGATCACTTAATACACAGTACCAGGAAATTGAATGTACATTGTGAGTATCATTTTTACAAGCGATTGAAGACAAAATTTGACATAAACTAGAATTTAGATACAATATTATATATCAAATATCATTTATTCCAGTTATTATATTTATGAGTACTAGCATTTACTTGTACATGAAAGTAAAACCGACAGACGGTCTATCATATACGGATATCATTCAATATTAATAAAGTTTTAGTTTTTAGTTTTAGTTATATTAACTTCCCATTTAAAACAACACGAGGGCTATTTTGGGACGGACCTCGTAATTTTGAACCAAGATCAGTTGACGAGGACGACACCTAAACTGGCACCCCCTCTCCACACCACACCAACGGGAGGACGTTTGGCCTGACAGATTTAACGTGCAAGAGACCCCCTCACACGACGTTTCTTCGGTGGAATCGAGTCTCGAACCTGAAACCTTCCAGTTCCAAAGTCGAGACCTTACCACCACGCCACCGCGGACCAATGTTTAATAAAGATATACAGTGCTTAGATGATAAAATAATGTTCTAAACTTCATTTTTCCTAGTTAAAGCATTAAGTGTTCGGATTCACATGTAGGCTCAAATAATGTAAACCTACAGACGGTCAAACCCTTGTTGAATTTGGTTCAAAATTTGATTTGGATCTACACTTTAGATGATAAATATGTAGACCAAATTTTATCCATCTTGTTCCTTCCGTTTTTTTTCAGTAATCCTGTTAAGTGGTATTCGGACAGTTTAAGAAATAGATGTCCTTAGACGGATTTCCTTCAAAATTTAATACAACTCAAAAAATTTGGTTTAGAGTCAATGAACTAAGTTTCAATCCATCTATCTCAAAGCGTTCTTAAAATTTTCACACACAGACATTATTCCAAAAAATATGTTTTTTAGATTCGAAGAGATCTGACACGTAAAAATTCGGCACAATTTAATAATTTAATTATTCAACATTGTAAGTTTTATCCATTACATTCTATATTTAAACGCTATTTAAACAATTAATCGGCAGTATAATTTTTTGTACAATAGAAAGTAAGAAATCAGTATTTCCTTACGCAACTTGTGTATTGAAAAAAAAACACAAAAGAATAATAATTTTGGGTAAATTTAAAAAACAACTATAAGCGCTATCTAAAATTAAGAGATTTGTTCAGATAATGCCATAAACATGTTCGTAAATGAGAAATCGTTTTTTTTAGTATTGCGTTTTTTTAGTATAACGTTTAATATATCGTGTTCTATTAAGTTTTTAATTAATAATAAAAATACTCTAAACAATATTAAAGTGCTGTATGATGATAGTATAATACAGAAAAGAGAACATATACGTGAATTATAAAGGAAAAAATCGAGTAAATTATAAAGCAGTTAATATTTACATAAACTTAAGCCTTTCTGCTACATTTATAACAAAGTATGATAATATTTTAAAAAATAATTTACTTAAGTTATCCATTCTAAAATATTTTAATCAATAACGGGAAAGTCAATTTCTTGTTGTTCCTTAATGTTTAAAACTGTTTTTAAGCTTTACACACATTTTCTTTTTTCATTTCAACTTTCTATTCAATACCAGATTTATATATAGAAAGAGAAAAATGGGGAAAAAATGGGCTCAGGTATTTTATAACTATCTAAATATAATGCATGCATGTTCATTTATATGTAAATGAAAAAATAAATGAACCGATGAAGAAAGGAATACAAATAAAAAAATACACATGAGAATCGACAAACTATAATAGAAAAGGAATATAATTTTTTATTGTATTTTATTACATTTACCATCATACAGTAAAAAAAAATCTCTAGAAATTCTTAGTTTTGTCATTTTATTGTGGTTTATTAACTGCAATGTGGTATCAAATTATAAACGCTTTAAAAGCGCAACCTTTGATAAGACACGTTTCCGTTAAAAATAGTTAATATAGATATACGCATGCAAAACAATTTATTCCTAAATGTTAAACTCCAATTTAGTTTGAAAATTCAATTCTTTGAAATATTAATTTCTCTTGAGGAAAGTACTGCAACTCTTAATTGCCTTGATTTTCTACTTTTAATTTTAAGATATATGAGTATTCTGCGAAGAATGAAAATTATACAAGAAATACTTTTTCAACATCTGATTTCTGTGTTCAAATTCTGTAATATAGTTCATTTTTACAAATAAAAAAAAACATCTGAAAAACTACTGAAGTCTAAACTAAAAAAATAACTTACTACTAAATTTTAAACCATGCAAGTTATTTGACATTTTTTAATCTGAAAGTAATGTCTCAATGCTTTTTGGTTTTACCAGTTCTCTTTAAAGTTGACTGATCTATGTACAGATCTTAGAAATATTCTCAAAACTATTTTATTTTTGACATACTCCAAAAAAAATTAGTCGTTACGTTATGAAAGACTTAAATGTGAACATTTTTAGATGCCTTTTTCCACAAGGTTTTTTTTTTCTCGTATATGAAAAGAAAATATACGGAGAGAATATATAATATTCACATTTCATATGACTCTGAATAAAAACAACAACATCTTTTTTGAAATAAGTCTGTTTGTGAAGGAGATAATTCAAAACCGCTTCAAATAAAGCAATATATCACAAAGGCAATCTGTAATATTTTATTGGACATCTGTAATTTATTGGACAATTGCGCAAGCTTTCTCTTTATTAATTTATGATTTTGGAACATTGTGGAATTGTAACCAACGATATTTCTGAAGCTTCTAGTCATGCAAATTACTTTATCACAAATTTCATCATTTGGTAAATAAGATTTTAAATAAATCTAGTAAATTTTGTACGTATTTAAATTCATGTTTGTAATATTTGTGTAATAATTTTGCATAATGCTTTAGTGGGAGCTTAGTAAATGATTTGCTAATTAAGGAAATACTCAACACTGAGTTAAATTCCTGTAAATTAAATTCTAAAAATTGAATTATCGTGTACTTCTTTTATTCGAATCGTAAATACTAATGTTTATCCCATCTTCCTAAAATTGAAAAAAAAAAAATCACTCTCGCATCTTTTTATAATTTTTTTAATTCTCACTCCTCCCCCCCCTCCCCCGGAAAACTTTTCACTTAGACATAAGCATCTTTTTATCCTTATTATAAGTATTACTTTCCTTTAATTTCGTTCACTTTTTATTCTTAAAATATTAAAAAATTTAAAAATGACTAGTTAAATAAAACTAAGTTGGTTTCAAATAATTTGAAAATGCATGAAGTATTGAGTATAGAGATTAGTCATTTCATTCATATATTATATTAAAATTACTAACGTTATAAGCAAGCCTATATTTAAATAACTGATTATATTGAATTTTAAACAATTTTTTAAAATCTTTGAGCATGAATTAATTCTTCTTTTTGATTTAAACTTGTTTTATTTAAAAAAAAAAGCATCGACAAAGAGGATTTAACCAAATTTGGCCAGTTTTGAAAAATATTACAGTCACTTCTCTTTACAGCAAATTTTTAAACATCATAACTTTTTAATTACTTAGTTCTTTTTGTCTATATATTTTTATTTGTTAATTTAATATTCAAGACGATAAACGTATTTTAAAGCCCATTCTTTATTTGTTCCAAACGTAAATAAACGCAAAATGAATACACATCCCATTTTTATAATCTTATATATGAGCTATAGTATTTATGAATAAATGATTTAATATGATATGTAATAAATATGATTATTATTGAATAATAAAATTCTTTTATTGTTTTCAATTAGAAGGAAACCTGATTTTATTTCTTTTCAAAATTTTCTTAAAATTCTTATTGATTTCTTCATCCATATAAAAATCAGCAAAACTAAACATTGCATTCCAATCGTCCTTTAAATATTTAAATTGAGGAATTAAAACATATAACCCTCTAATCGCAGTCACATGAATTTTAAGTAGACCTTAAGCCTATTTTCAACAAATATCAATCGATTTCCTAAGGATAGCAAAATAAACCTGAGATATGGGAAATGTGGGAAGCCTAATAAATGTCATTTATATTGATTTAATATAGCTTTAGCGTAATAACATTCCCTATCCAGTAAGCTACAATATTACAAAAAACAGCATCTCCAGAATACATAAAAATCTTTCTTATTAAGAATAAGAAAGGTAGTAATATAACATTCTTTAGTAAAAAAAAAAATATTTTTTCGCATTTGTCTTCGATAAATTGCACAGAATACTTGAATACAAAATAATCAACATCCATTCAATCAACAGTTATTCATAAAAATGAAAAGAATGAGAAAATAAAAATAATAAAGAACTGCAGATAATTTATCTGAAATGTTTGAAAATTATGTGATTATGAAACTATTAATGAAAAAAAACTTTCATTACAAAAAATTCTTAGCTATTTAATTGGATTTGTATTTGACATGGCCAATGAATAGCTAAAATTGCAACTATTATGCGAATATAGTAGTTTAAAATACCGATACTTAAATATATGCAAAGCAGATAAGAATTTAGCTGAATAAATTTAATTAGACCAAACCTCACATATCTCAAATCTTTGATGCACTAATTGATAAGGACAACTTTTTTCTGATCGAGTCCTGGTGTGTAGATGATTATAAATAACTCATATTTGTGACCATTACTGCATCATTCAGCTCTTTATTATTTTTTAAAAAATTTTATATTACAGTAAAAATTGTTTACTAAGTTGTTATCTTAAACAAATAGATAAAGTTTGACAATAAAGATAGCTTATTTAATTGATTAATCATTTTGAAATTTCCATATGTTATATCTATAAAGTATGTATAAAGTACCAAATTTGGTTATATTATCAAATCTTTTACAATTTTCAAGTTTGACCGTGATTTCATACTTCCACGTCATTTTATAAAAAAATATTTTTTCAAAAAGTTGATACCAGTATTACGTCTATCTTCATACAGTTAATGTCTTTTGTGGTATAGCTCTGACGAATATTTCATTTTTAGGCCTTTCATTACTAAGATTGAAAAAAGAATTCACAAATTATATAATGTTAAATTCAGCCAATCTCATTGTTCTGGTTCTGAATTTAATCAAAATACTGCAAAAATATCAAGGTTAGTGTAAAGTTTAAAAAATCCAAGCTGATTTCTTCCCATGTTATCTTTAAAATACTCTTCAAAATGAAGTAAATACGCTGTTTAGCTTTTAATATTTTTTCCGAACTATTCCTTATTTAATAAATGCAACTACAACAAAATTATATTTGCTACATATAGAAAACCTCTCTCCAAGATGATTTAAGGTAATAAAAATGCAAATCAGATTATTGGCGTTAAGAAAACTGATTCACTAGAAATTTATCGCACGCTTGTATATGGGAAGTTCACAGAATTTTTTATTTTCAGCTTTAGAGCTTTGATTTCAAATAAAACTTTTCTGGCTTGAGATTTTCGGTGAAGGGACGTGTGGCTAAATAATTAAAGAAACGAAAGAAAGTTTCATAGGATAGATAAGACTTTTTGAAACAATGCATGCTGGAGGAAAAACATTTATTCGCCATCATACAAGGCAGAGCTTCTGACTCTGAATTTTAAAAGCTAGACATTTTGTCTTAAAAACTGTAATAGATTACGAAAACGAACTAACAAAACAATTATTAAACTTTGCATCTTCGCTGATATTGCTTAAACTTTAACAAGTTAATTCGAAGCCCTAAAAACGAGTCCCACAAACTATTCTTTTTTATAAATATATTTCGAAGCAAGAAATGGGTTGAATACTTTAAATCAGAAGCAATTAAAAAAAATTAACCTTTTGGTAAAACATATATGCATTAATTGCCCATTTTAAAAAGTAAAGACAGAAACTAATATTCTTGAATTATTAGATTACAAAATATTTACCAATATCATCATCATTTTCAAAACGTATAGAATGCTAGCTATTGATAGTACGTCACATTATGCCTTTGACTTTTATAACTACTAGAATTATTTTTCCAGTTAGTTGAATATGGTGGTGATCCGCTAATAGAAAACCATTTGTACACCGATTGTAAATATTTGGTAAATGATCTATTGCCTTCCTAGGGTTATTTATCCCGTATAAATGAAAAATACGGTGTGGAAAGTCGCTAGCATTACATATTGGCATGATATACACATCATTTTTTGTATCAATCTTCAAGAACAAATTCGGTGCTATACCATTACATGATCTCGAAAGCGCTTTTATTCGCTATCAGTTTTCTCGATAACTACTGTTCATGTACCCAAAATTTTCCAACAAAAAGTGAGTTTCTGATACCTTGTAATATGGAATGACACACAAAACGCCGGCGAATCTAAGTCTTTTAGAAATTTAGAACTTCATATAATTATAATTATATTATAATTTCTTAACTAATGTAGTTGTATAATAATTTTATATATTGCTCTTTCAAGATCTCTTCGCAGAATACTGGTCTTATAAAACAAAAGTTTTAAATTTCATTGCTGATGTTGACGTACTACTTTACCTTTTTTTGATAGAGATTTAGTTAAGCTGTCTATACATATTTATTAAGATCTGTGACAGTTAATGCTCTAATCCTGTTGAATTCTACCTGACCTTTTTACGGAATATTCATAAAAAACCTTTTATTCATGGAAACTCTTCATATCGCAATTGCTTTCTCATTAGATTTGCTCTACATTGGTAGTTTCCAGTTTATACAAAATTTTTATTACACATACAAATGTAAAATCACCAATTGTATCAAAGCATCGTTTACTGGAATGACAGGGAATTTATTTTCAGGCTATGACGTTCAATTCTAGTGTAGACTGGGATGACATGAATGGTAGCGATTTATATATCTCCTCTTTCTTTCAACTGGTCATAACACTTAGAACTACATTCGCAGCAATATATAAAAATGCAGGAAATAGTGATTTATTTAGAATATCCTGTCTTAGCCAAAAACTGCATTTTCTGCATGAAAGAGCTATCAAATAGTATTCCTTCTTAAAATACTTATTCATGTTTAAAATTATGTTTCAACCTCTCGCTTTCTGGTACCATTCTTGACACTCAAATAATACTTACAGCTTTCAATTTCCATTTACACATCATTACTTTTTCATCTTTTAGGATAATTACATTGTTAATTTTAAAATTCCAGCTGTATATTCATTGATAATGTAATTATGGGGATGGAATAGTGGGGTTTGCATTTCGAGACTTCTAATTAAGTTGTCTATACATATTAAGATGAATTTTATTCTAAATTATTTATTCCAAAATTAGTAATTAAATTGTGTAAATAAACTTTGTTTTTTTGCATCCGACTATTGTTTGCTTTAATGATTTCCAATATAAATATTTCTGCCTTACAGGAATCTTTTTTTAGGATTTTGAGATCACCAAATGGTCATTTAATTATTGATAAGCAATATTTTTTCAGCAATTCATTCCCCCACTGAAACCCAATTCTATTACACAGGAAAGAATATATCTTTATTTTAGTACATGTTATTACCATTTTCAATAAATAAATAAAGATGAAAGTCATAAACTCTATCTATAACATAAATCTGGGATTTTATATTCAGAAATGTAAATCATTTAATATAGTGATGATTCCTCTTTAATTACAAATTAAAATCATGTTACGAAATTAACATCATTTATGCTTTCAAAGGATAGGCTGATTTGCACTTACTCGTTCTAGCTAAAATTTGTCTCGAGTTTTATAGGCCACAACTCATCAACTGGATATATGAAACACTTTGCATTAAACTTTGCATAAACTTAATGATTTAAAAATAGGCATTTGGATCAATAAGTGATGTTTTAGCTATAAATATGGATGAGTTCTGGTATTAATAATGCATGAATTTATAAAGTTAGTAATCTATAATTATCATATTAAAACATAAAATAAAACTACTGCATAAATAATATATATATAGTGACACCTATACCATTAATATTATTACTTTTATGGTTTATAAATTTCGCAAACTCTCATAAAATTGTAAATATAGCTTAAATTTCTTGCCATGAGCACATCCTAAATATTCCTTCCATACGAAACAAGTTTGTTATAACTTCATGAAACATTTAAACAACTTTATTAGATATTTGATACAGTCTTATGAGAGATATAAATCATTGCTTCCATTATGAGCAACAAAGGCTTTGGTATAATTTTGTACGTGGGTAAATGTAGATTATTACTGTATATAAATTAAGATATATTTCATAAATAAAAAGTCCTAATGTTTATTTTAGAGAAAGATTTTGTATAAAATTTGGTTATATTTCTAGACAGTATAAAAATGATATAATACAATTATTTTAGATGAGAAATTTTTGCAGAATATGCAATAAAATTGTTTGTTCCTCTTAATATATATGTAGCTTAAAAAATTTAAATATCTTTTGCTGCCATTTACGAATAAACGTGATGCAACTAAAAGTAAGCCTTTCTAAAATATAGATAACTAAGAAAGGAGGAATTTTCAAAAATATCGCTTTTATAAAAAAATTAGAACGCTGATAAGTCTAGTTTAAAGAGGATCAAGCTCAACTCCCTTGCACCTTATATGCCTTAGCTATTCCATAGGATTAAACTGAATAAATAAAAGAAAATAAATTCTTTAGAAACAACCTGCTAAAATATTGAGTAAGCGCAATAGTCATGCTCGCCGTCCCATTACTAAGCAACGCAACAGGTCGTTAAAACAGCTCTTACGAGTTAGCATTGAGCCGATAGCAGGGTTGTTGGATTTATGACTCATGATGTAAGGGAATGTTAGGGGATGCTCTCACGCTTAGAGAACGCCAGGATGAATGAATGTGAGAGGGTGTCGTGTTGCTATGACATTTCTCCTGTGCAAATCATTTTGTATTAAGCTGGCTTTCCAGTATCAGATCACAATATATATGTATACATTTTAAAGCTAGCATGCAACTCTCTGCTTTTGCAGTAAAAAATACGGATGGAATAATTTATGTTCTAGATTTTTTTAAATTTTGATATTTTCAGAAGATGAATATTTTTTTTGTTATTTTTACAGACTGTTGAATATTCTTTCTAGGAAGGAGTAATAATTGATCTGAAGGACGCATAAAACCTAACATTTTACCTTTTAATTAATTTTTAAAAACAATAGATTACAAAAGATAGATTTTTTTAAAAAATTATCTCTTTTCATTGCTTGTTTTTCTAAATTATCTCTTATTATGTGCTCAGCTTACTTTAGTATGGCACTCTATTGCACTTTACGCGATATTCTTTTTTTAAATGTTTTTTTTAAAAACTAGACTCTATTTTGATAATATAGCCTTAGAGGTTAAATTCATAAATGATGCAATTGCAATGCAATACTTTTTATCTTAAAATCATGCAAAAAATATAAAACTCAGAAAATAAGATGTATCTTCATGAAGGCAATATTAAAGTTCATATTTTAAATCCAATAGCCGTACCTAAAAATTTAGTGTGATCTAAAGAGAAAATTGTTTCCTTTAGATGTATCGAATTTAGAGCAATTATGGCTCAATAATCATAAGAATATAAGACATTACCATTAGTCATTAGTTAGTACTTTGCTTTAAGATTTTGTGAAATCTGCACTGTATTGTTCTACTTCATCAACTTTTATTTTATTTCTGTTTTGGTATATATTATTTTGTAGCTATTAAGTCTCTGTTGTTGGCGTGACCTGGATTCAAGAATATAACAGCCAAGTTTCGCTGAATGATGTGAAAAACTTATAATAGACTTTTAATAGATGGCTTTTCTAAGATTAATCTCATTCCCAAAAGCATTTTATAATAACTAAAAATTGCCTTTTAAAATGATAATGCTTCCAAAACAGTGGCATATTGCTCTGACGGGATATCTTCAATCGTCTGATGACAGTCAGGTTGATGAACGGAACGCTCCGTCGAGCAGTTCAGGCACTTACAGCTACCAGATAGAGCTGAAGTGCTTCAAAGTCGATGAGAACTATTGGGGCAAGTATGGAGAATGCTAATTAGGAGCAAGAGGGTTGAAGAGCTCTTCAGCGTCACCTGTGGTAATTTGGCTTAATAATATATATCCATTTGAGTGCTCTATGTGTCAAATTATGCATGGGGGGTTAAAAATCGAATACTGAAAAATCTATTTAAAAAATTGAAAATAGTGACTAAAATTTATTACCAATCATAAATTATTATCATAAATCATTAACTAACCAAATTTCATCAAATGAGGAGAGTTTGAAATTTACATGAATTATCCGAATAATTCGTTTTATGTAGAATTTGTTAATTTCTAAAAGAATTTTAGTGATAAAATAGTCTTTGCAGTTATATAAAAAGCTATCCTCGCCCTGACTTTATATTGTAGGCATGACCTAATTCCTCCTTCAGGTATATCTCACTATCGGAGTGAAAGTAGCACAAACTCTCATCATTACTGTATTCTCATGAGAAGAGGGAACCATTTATCAGTTAACGTTTTACCGATGGGTTAATGGTTATCCCATCAGTACAACCAGAGATATGAAAATAATATTTTGCAGGAAAATATGGGCTTAATTACTCATTTCTGAAGAAAGGATTTGATCATGGATTCTTAAAAACCTCAAATACATTTCGATTTATTGGGTTTTTCTTTTTTACATTTTAAACTTATAACTTTTCCTGCATTAGTTTCGAAAACAGACTAACTTAAAAAGTATTAGGTTGTTCGGAAAGTAATTTCGTCTTTTCCTGACAAAGGATTTAATTGCATTTTTCGCACCCAATTTCATACTTAAACCGCAAAATCATTTTATGTTTTAAGAGCTGATATAGCAAGGCTTGAGTGTGAAAAAGTGCAGCTGATTCTTCGCAGTAGTTTTTGGATGGTGCCCTTTTAAATATGGAGAGCAATAAACAGCATTTTCGTCATTTTTTTCTTTTTTGCTATAAAAGGTAAAAATACTGTTCAAGCCAGAAATAAATTAGCCAATATGTGTGGAGAAGATGTGTTAACAGTACATCAGTACCAGAACTGATTTGCAAAATTTTTCCTTCAAATGAGGAGACCAAAAACCACCTCGATCAGTTTTTTTTACAGCAAAGACCAAAACTTTTATGAGCGTGTAATCATGTTACTACCAAAAGGTATTAGACCAGAATGGCAATTTTATAATTTAATAAATAATTTATTCATTAAACTAAAATTTCTTTTCATTTTGACACAAAAATACGAAATGACTTTCCGAACGACCCAATACATGAGCATTCATTCTTAAAGCCATTCGTTTGCCATTCGCTTTTTGGAATTGATGTACAACAAAAGATTGTTCCCTTCACTGAATTTTTTCAAAAATTCCTCATCCCATACCGCATTTATCAACCCATACCTTTACCGATATATCCTCTCCTTTGAGACTCTTGAAATCGAGAGATCAGATTATTTTTTTGTCTTAAAAAGGAATAATTATTCTGACAATACTTGTGAAAAAATTATCTCGGTCGCATAAACTTATAATTTACAAACACTTTTTTTGCATTCAGAAACTAAAAAACATGTCTTTCTTTTCAATATTAAATATATAAAAAAGAATGACATGTATTTAATATCAAAAAATACAAATCTTTTCCTTAGAATACTGAAAATACTAGCACAATTAAGATATTCAATAATCCAGGAGATAAAATAATTAGATACGACGCATACATAGAAAATTTATAGTTTAAAAATAAAATCACCACAAAAGCAATGTAAATAAAAATATTGAGAAATAATTATACAAGAGAGGTTTGTTTGTGTACAATACTGAAAAAATAATTACTCTAACGTGAAAAATTGCATTTTATTGTAATGTAAATACATGTGATTAAATTTTTGACTAATGGTATTTATTAAATATTTATGTCATTGAGCAAAATAGAGGTGTATTAAAAGCTATTAACCAAACAAATAAATCTACGAAACAAAATTATAAAAACTATAAATGAATGCTTCAGTTCTTCCATCTGTTTTCGTTTTTGATTTCAGAATTTCCGTAGCTATAATATTTCTAAACGAGCAAAAAAAAAAAAAAAAAAATTTTAAGAAATTAATTAAATAAATAGAATAATTAAATAATTCTATATTTTTCGATGCTTAAAAAAAAAAAAAAATGCTCTTGAGTTCCCATATTCCAGTAAATTATGAGACTAAAGGCCTTGATTGGAAATTCCTCCTAAAATGTACATAATTTGTCTTAATTCAGTTATAATTAACGACATAAAAAGCCAAGATGGACAGCTGTCTAAATAGCATCAATTGACATGGAATCTCATGTAACTGTTGTTGTTTTCTCTTAATTTACTTATTTAATCTCCTGACATCATATTAGGCATTTTGAATCACTATACAACATTTTTTATGGTAGCCATAATGATGGTTAATAATATAAATAAAAAACACATTATTATAAAGATTACATATGCAATAAAACCTAAGTAATGGAAGTTATCTCGGAGAAGAGGATTGCCGGACGAACGAAAGTTTTTGATCAATTGCAAAACCTCAGTCCATTGTAAAAAATATTACATAATTGTACAAATTTAACAATAATTATTATAAAACATAATACTCATCATGGAGATTACGTCACTCCAAAATGACTCAGATCAGAATGTAATGATTTTCCTCCCTTTTAATTCTCATCTGAAAACCCATCGGCAGTCTGGAAAGGCTGTATTCATATAACGACGAGTTACTAGCAATCTATTGTCGTTTTCAAAAACTATCTGAAATAAATATTTTTCTCTTTTATTAGACAATTTATAATGTTTCACTTAGAGCTCTGAAATACAAATTAATCATTTTTCAAGCTCAGCTTTTAAATAAAATCGTTACATCGAAGTATTATTAGATAGTGAAAATGGAATTACTTTACGGATTTTATTATGAAAAATGAGAAGAAATTAATTGAAATAAAAAATATTATATTCTTTTGTAGCTAGTCTTTATAGAAACAATTGAACAACAGAATATAATTGGATTAGAAGAGAGAAAAGAGAGTGTGAGAAAAAAAAGACATAATTTCAAGTATTCCCAAAGATCAAGAAAGGAGTTCCACAGAAAATATTTTATGTGCACGTGAAATTATTTTCCAGAATGTAAGCTAAAAATTACTAGTCATTCTTGGTACTTCTCTAAATTTAGTTTTTAATTTAGATATTAAATTACTGAATCAGGTAGACAAAACAAGAGTAACAAATTAAAAGCAGCTACAGAAACAAAGAAAAGTGTTTTACTGTGAAATCCTCTTCTAAAGCTTTTTTTTATCAGGAATGTAAAAGAAAAATGTTCTTTATATTTACTTACACGTCTTTCACAGCAGCAGTTTCTATTTTTATTTTGTAATTATTGAGATACAACATAAAAGAATTTGTTTATGTATAAATTATTTTGACTCGTCTTTATTTAAATTGTACTTAGTTAAATAGAAAACATTCATATGAAAATTCGGCTATTGATACAAATCAACGAGAGAGGTTTCTTCCAAACTTTTTCAGGATCTCTCCTATAAAGATCTTTTCCCCCTTCTCCACATAAGAATTTTCAGTTTCGGTAAGACGAAGAATGCATCGCATTCATTTACAAACAATAGTTACATAATATAGATCTTTGGCGTGAATCTAAAATTTTTACTGAATATATTGTGCGAAAAGATATTCTGAGTCTGACTGATACAACAATTTGACATGGAACTACAGTTGCAGTCACAAGATCGCATACATAATTTCATTGATTTAAGTCGTGTTTTTTGAGTTATTGCATTTGCATGCATCTCAGTGTGGTCTATAATATGGAAATTCGTCAAAATCTCAAATTCGAGTAACTGTTTCTTAGTTCGTGTTCGAAAGAATTAAAAGGAAGTATTATAATGTCTCATCTACTATGTTAGCAAACATTGAAGTTATATCTGTTGATTGCTTCACTTTTTTTAAATAGAAAAATATAATTTCAAATTAAAAAAATATTTTATCACATATATTAGATTTAAGTTTAATTTTCATAGTGAGACAAAAATTCATATTCCATGGAAGACGATTTAATGTTTCATATTCATCACTATATTTTTATTAAAATTCTTATTTTCATGTCATGCAAAAGCTGGCATGAATAATATTAAATGGAGTAACTTTGAAAAAGTTGAAATAGCTTCTAAAGAAAAGTTGAAACATTCTTATATTATATGCTAAAACTTGAATTTAAAAAGACAAGACAAAAGTTCACAGAATATTAAATTTAATTGCTTCTGGAAATCGAAAGAACCAGAGAATATTAATACCGTATGAAAAAAATATCTAGAAATCGAGTTTCTCTTGATTTATTTAAAAAGAGAAGTTACTGCTGATAAAAATTTGTTAGTCCCATAATTAAAATATTCCATCAAGTAGTATAATATCATTATTCATTCCTTATATATTTTTTCACCATACAATTGAAGCTATCGCATATGACTTAAGAATAGTCCAAATCTTTGTTGCTTGCTTTTTGTCGGTATTTTTGAGCTATATAGCCTTTGTTAAAATGTCTGCAAGAAAATCTGCATATGAACCACTAATTTTCTTCTTCATAAATCTGAATCTCATGGTCAGATTAATATGTAGATCAAATTTGTTTATATTTGGATAAAGGACATTTTTCGATCTGAGATAGTTTCAAATATATCTTGACCTGCTTATACCCGACTTTCGATAGATTAAAAATCAAGATAATGAATTCAATTAATTTTCGGTTGGGCTAAGTTCTGGGTTGCTTTCAGGTGTTCAAATAATAATCAAATAATTCAAATAATAATAATATAATCATTTTGTAACTGTATTAATTTCAGATTTTCAACATCATTTGTATTCTTATCAATCTAAGAAATTTATTCAGAATAAGGGCAGAAGTTAATAAGATGCACAAAATTCCTGTTTTGCTGTAAAAAAGGGCATCTGTATAAGAGAGCCTTTGTCTAATTGAGTGTTTTGAGTCTTAAAAAGGAAAGGCCTCTCACGAATTCATTAAATATGGGGTGGCTAGAGCGGCTGGGCGATTTTATAATTTTTGCTGGTCCTCAGTTCGAGACGCAGAAGCGCAAAATGGATTTCCTTTTTCTTATATATGTATATATATATATATATATACAGTTGATTCCGGTTAATCGGACCACATCGGGACGCGATCATTTTGGTCCTAATAACCGGCTGGTTCGATTACACGAACATGCCCTATGTTACAAGACGAGACGTGCTATACGTAACATATTAAAAATGTCATTATGACCTTTATTGTGCGGCACACGCGTATGGCGAACATACAAACAAGAACTACTGTTGCCTATGAACTTTATTCATTGAAAAATAAATTTACAAACAAATTCTTCGAAACGATCTACACGATACTCAGCATGCGAAGCACAATAAAAAAAGTTCTTATCAAATTCAAGTCAACGTATGAAGAACTTACTACCGAGCTGCCCGTTCTAAGAAACAAAGAGCTTGCTCACCTCCCACTGGTTCTTTTCCCTTTCGAACTGCCTGCTGTACACAGGCGACTTGTGGCTTCTTTTTCATCTTTCCTGCCACGTTCTTTGGTCCGTTTAAACGGAATTTTGGTTCGAATAAGCGAATAATATTAGGCTTATGTACATAGGATTTGTTTTGGTTCTTTAAGATTCGGTTCGATTAAGCGGCTGGTCCGATTACCCGGTGGTCCAATTAACCGGATTCGACTGTGTATATATATATATATATATATATATATATATATATATATTATTTTGAATAATATTTCAAATACAAGTTCTAAAGTTAGTCAGAATTATTCGATACCTTATATTAAAAAAAATATTTCGTTAATATATTTAGAGACTTATTCGAAATTTCAATTGTCAAGTTCACGCACATGCGCAGATGTCATTCTTATTCTTAGCATTGGGTTTTTTGACAAGATTCCCTGCGTCAGTTTTACATGGATTATCATAGTAAGGAGGAAAAACCACTCATCTGTCTAAGGGATATGTGGTGCTATGGCTACAGCGATTGCTCGAATTTATGATTTTTGTTTGTCCTCATTTTGAGACTCGAAAGCTCAAAATAGATTTATTTTCCTTTTCCCTATATATATATATATATATATATATATATATATATATATATATATA
>JAPMOQ010058975.1:3694607-3707044 GCA_026543055.1 Argiope trifasciata
TATATATATATATATATATATATATATATATATATATATATATAAAGTTGGTAGGCATGTTTATACATCTGAAAGATGACGTCGATTCAAATTTCGAGCTACGCGCATAAGTGTGGCGCTAGTAGCAACCCTATGAACATGCAAATGAGGTTTGTTTTAAATAAGCGCTGTAAGGTTCGTGATCGTTATTTACAGTTGAGATTTGACGTAGGGGGTTAATGGTAGTCAAGGATGCCTCTGATAAGACGAACAAGCCATTATCAACAGCTGACTGAGTTTGAACGAGGTAGTGTTGTAGGGATACGAGAAGATGGATAGGTGTGTCTTTCCGCGATATTGCGGAAAGACTTGGCAGGAATATATCCACTGTGCATGAGTATTGGCGACAGTGGTCAAAGGAAGGTACTGCCAGACCAGGTTCCGGGTGGCCACGTTGTACTACTGAGAGGGAAGACCGTCGTATTTGGCGTATGGCTGTGGCTAATCGTACTGCGTCTGCAGCTGAAATTCGAGCTGTACTTAGCACCACAGTGACACAACGAACTGTTACAAATCGGTTACTTCAAGGACAGCTCCGAGCCAGACGCCCTGTACAGTGCATTCCACTGACTCCAAACCACTGCCGTTTGCGACGTGAGTGGTGTAAAGCTAGAACTCATTGGAGGACGGAGTGGAGAACTGTTGTTTTTTCTGATGAAAGCCAGTGTTGCCTCTGTCGCAGTGATAGCCGTTTGTTGGTTAGAAGGAGGCCAGATGAGTGCCTGCTAGTGACCAGTCTGCGGCCTAGACACACAGGGCCTACTCCTGGAGTTATGGTTTGGGGAGCAATTTCGTATGACAGCAGGGGCTCTCTCGTGGTTATCCCACTCACCCTGACTGCAAATTTGTACGTCAGTCTAGTGATACAACCTGTTGTGCTGTCATTCATGAACAGCATTCAAGGGTCTGTTTTCCAACAGGATAACGCTCGCTGTCATACCGCTGTTGTAACCCAACATGCTGTCCAGAATGTCAACATGTTGCCTTGGCCTGCTAGATCACCAGATCTTTCTCCAATCGAGCACGTATGGGATATCATTGGACGACAACTCCAGCGTCATCCACAACCAGCAATAACCGTCCCTGCATTGACCGCCCAAGTGCAACAGGCATGGAACTCCATCCCACAAACTGATATCCGACACCTGTACGACACAATGCATGCACGTTTGCATGCATGCATTCAAAATTCTGGCGGTTACACCGTTACTAATGTACCAATATTTCACATTTGAAATGGCTCTTCTCGCCAATGGCTCTACTTGTGATCTTGAAACTTTAATCAATTATATATGTTACCTAGACAAATGTATTCCTAAAATTTCATTTCTGTACAATAATTTTTTCTTGGTGTTGGGATTTTTCCCCATCAGTGTATATTAAACACATTTTTACCTTATGAAATGTATAAGTAATTGCTCTTAGAAGTATAATTTTAAATTTTATATCAGTCAAATTATTTTTTATGATAATAAAAATAAGATATTTAGAAAGAATAATCTTAAAATCCCTTCAGCTCCATTTAAAAAATAACGATTACTGTTCAAAAGCATTTGCTTTTAAAAGATAAAAGACAAATTGTATTATTGAAATTCTAGCAGAAATTATTCTTGATAATAATGTCTAAGATTTTAAATTATGTTGAAACAAGTATTAGATTAATATTCATATTTTTTAAAGAAAATTCTCCTACTCTTCAAATTTCTATTTTACAATATTTAATATTTCCTTTCACAGTATTTCATATTAAAAAGAAAATAATTTAGAAGAAAAACAATATAATTTATAGATCGCATAAAGTTTCTAATGTCACTTCTCCGTTAACATTACATCTTTGCGAAGTTTGTAATATCTAAAAAAAATGACAACTTGCCATTAAAAGAAATGTTGACATTCTATCAGTATTCATTTGTATAGTGTCATTTTCGTTGCAGTGAAAAAAATTTGACGTAGCAATTCAGCTGTTGAGTTTATGTGAATATTTTTAAAAAACTGACAGATACGTGTTCGCAAGACGTATTGGAATTAGTGAAGTGATTCATTGGAAAGATGATGAAAATTATGATGGGGAAAATTAACTGCACGATTTTAGAAAAAAAACTTTTTATAATTTCTTACATCCGAAACAACAATGTTAAATTAAGGAGTGGTTAATTTTTGAAAAGAAAATAGCTGGAATTTTAAATAGCTACTTAAAATGCTTTCATCTTAATTTATTAATAGGATTGGCTATTGTAATTTTGTCTTGCAAAAGAATAAACTATTATTTTTATAAAGGAATTCTGCTTAGTTTTATATCATTGTAAGTATAAAAGTTAAGTATATATTGCATAATTTGTTGCTCATTTATAAAAAAAATACTAGAATAATTTTTTTTATTTACATTGTAAACGGCTTTTTTTGAATTGGCTTTAAAATATATTTTGTAAGATTAATCGCTCTGAAGTTGCTACCGAAAAACGGAAAATTTTCGTTTAATCTCAAATTAAACAAACATTGTATTTCTGTGCTTGGAAAAACTGATGGTATTTTTCTTTAGTCTTAATGGATATGTCAGCTAAGTTTTTTTGAAACCAGCTGAATGATTTAATAGTAAATGTGGAGCACACACGAACACACACGAATTTATATATATATATATATATATATATATATAACGCACGCTAAGTAAAAAGAATACAACATAATCAAAATTACAACTAATAGAAAAAGAATCCGGCTTGAACACTTTTTCAAGAGTCACCCTCAGGCAAGGATTCAAAATAAGGGATTTTTTTTTTCTGTGAGGACAGTGTCGAACAGTATTGATCCAAAAATTCAACGAAAATAAAGGCAAAATTTAACAGGAAAAACACAAAAACAAAGCAACATTAAAAAAATCACCATATAAAGAAAAATTTAAACAAAAAATATATAAAATAATATTATATAAGAATATTCAACCAAAAAATTGAAACATTCCACGAAATAATTAAGAAAATAACAAGGGAAAGTACATATCATCAACGGACGAAGAAATCTCCCCATACCATCCTAACCGCTATTCGAATTTGAATACAGTGTCAAGCAGAGCAATAAAAAAGATAAATGGAGGTTCTGAATACAATCTATTTTATTTTATTTTAACTTAAAAATTAATATTTCATTTCTTTTTTTTATTAAAATATTAATATTGCAATAGTTTTGGGGAAAATCAACTGTTTGTTGCTTTTATAAATGAAATTTTGTTATTACAAATTTCTTTAAATTAATTAAATTTTGAGAAAATTAATTTTTTGAAAATTTTCGAGTTAAGATTAGAGTGATAATTACAGAGTTTACTTATTTTACTTATATTACGTCTCTTTTTATCATAAATACCAACTATTATTTTATCATAAGCAATTTCGATTCTTAAATCTAGATAAGTAGCTTCAAGATAATTTTTATTTGTTTCGGTTAAATTAATAATTTGTAACAATATCGGTATTCTCTAAGTGAATCAAAATTAAATCCTCGATAAATCTCCAGCCATTTATTATTTTTTTCTCGTAAATATTCAGGAAAATATTAGCTAAAGTAATTGAGAAAGTCGTACTCATTGGAATACCTATAACTTGTTTATAAAATTTAATACCATTGAAAACATCATTTTCTGTAATATATCGGCATACAACCAGCCAGTTATTTCTATTAATGATATCTTCATTTAAATATTCGCCATATATAAGAGTATAGGCATGTATTAACTTTTCATGGGACAGGTTGGTATTTAGATTTTAAATTATAAAGATATAAGTATTAATTTTATAAACTTTGTTACCTTTTGAAAAGTCCAAAATATTTTTATTATTATTAATAACAAAGCTATCCTCATCTTCAATTTTATTTAGGATAATTTTCAGGTATTCAAAGAAATGTTTCACCGTGTAATAATAATAACTGTATGTACTACAGGTTACGAATCTAAATTTGATTGGTTTTCTTATGAAATTTTACTGTTGGAAACAAATAGGGATACTTTAAAAAGCATGTTTTAATTTTAGTTTTCTTAGCGAAAGCTACATTTTTTTGTCCAGTTCCTTTTTTACAGTACGCACTGAATTGTAACACAAATTAGAATCATATTCTTTAATTAACAGTTTTTTATAATAATGTTTACACATTATACAGAAATTATTTGTCGAATTATCTATTACTGTGATGATAAATTTATCTTTAAATTTTTTATTTCTTTTTTAATGTTTTGATAATATAAATTCCCCGTTCTTTTGTTCTGACTTTACCCGCATTATACTTTACTTTAATTTCTTCTAAAATCCTTATTTTCCATTCTATGAAAACCTCTGGAGGCCAATGCTATTTCCTAGATAATTCAAAAATAAAAATATATAAATCTTGCAAGATAGAAATTAAGACTTATTTACTGTTTAATTTTTCTCTCAGACTAAATTTAGTTCCCCTTTCCATTAGATATTTTAAATAGTCGGAATCTATAATTTTTAAATACCCTTTTATTATATGCTCTTTGTCATAATCTACATTATATCTATACATTTCTTTGCAACAATTACAGTCTGTTTCGCTTATTTAATTTAAATTTTTATCATAGTAATTATAGTTAGGGATTCTTTTCTTTTAAAGACAAGAATTTGTTATTCAGAATTTAGTTATTCAGTAACTTTAAGTTGCTGAATAACTAAATACTATTGAAATAATTTTTTTATACTTTAAAGGGAAAAAAAACTTTGTTATTCTGCATAATTTCAGGTAACTTTAGTTTTTCGTAGTTGATGCCGAAAAATTTCATTACACAGAATTCTTTGTTTGAATTATTTTCATTATTAATCAATTAATCATTTTTTCAATATTAAGCTTAAATTTAATAAGATCAAGAATTAAACATTTAGTGTAAAATTTTTTAAACTTTTAATTATCCAGTTTATTATTTATCAACCATTTAATTTTATTTTATCTGAGACCAAAAATATAGTTCCTAATTTTGTGAATGTTTTCACTATTGTGATCTAGATTACAATAATTCAGTAATTCCGAAAATATTATTTGAAAATTATCCCCTTTACCTTTACTTCTTTTAAATCTTTTGCTAAAGTTTTCTGTTTTCAAAACATCTTTAAAAACATTAAATTTGTAACAGATACAAGAATTGTTTATATCCCCATAGCCTTCACTATTTAATTTGCTATGCAGATGATAAGGAAAAAAGTATTTAAGAAGCAAATATAAATATTTTCGAGGTCTAGTCTTTTGTTTAAGTCATCATCATTGTCTTCTAGTAAGTAGATGTTAATATTATTAAAGTTATGGCATTGAAAGTGTCAGAATTATTATTTTTTATAAAGTTTTTAATATGAGATTTTTTTAATGTTGCTTTGTTATTGTGTTTTTGCTGCTAAAATTGGTGTGTCTCTTTTGCCTTAATTTTAGGGTCATGAGGGATTAATACTGTTCGACACTGTCCGATTTACTCATAGAAAAAAATCCCTTATTGAAAAAAGTGGTTAGTTTTAAAAATCCCAAATGTTTTGCTTTTATAAAGTTGGATACAGTACTACGTTTAACAGAATTTGAAATATATAAAATAATGACATATTATTTAGTAGATTTCTACTATTAGTTCATTCTCCCTCTATATTTATTTATTTATATAGCTTGTTCAAATTTTCCTTCAATCAGAAACTACTTTTTTTTTCTACTTTTCAAATATCTTTTTTAAAACTTGTAGTGAATGACACTTGATGTTAATACGTTTTTTTAAACTATTAATTCATTAAATTAAATTAATTTTTAATGCATTGAATATAGTTTTAGGAATTTGTAATGGCAGTAGCTCAATCTAAAATGCAGACTTCATTTTTTTCACTTGAATGTGAAGAATCTTTGCTCAATTCTGGCGAAAATCAATAAAATTTTTGATACTTAATATTTTTTCGATAATTATTTAATAAAAAATAACTAAATTAAAAATTTTCTTAAAATTTGATCAAAGCAGGAATAGAATTAAAATTGTTTTTAAAAAAATATATTTCTTGCTTTTAGGGGCAACACTCACATTTTTGCAAGAAAAAATATACATTATAATGAAGCAATTATATTTTCAGAATGAATTAGATCCAGTAAGTGTAATACAGGAACGATTATGCCTCTTATTGACAAAAACGTTCATAAACTAATAGAAATGACTCATGTCTTTAGCGAATTTGTCATTATAAAGACAAATTAGCTTAGAAGATTAATTGAATCTTTAAAGACTACTACAAATGGAGTAAATAAAGTGTAGGAATTATAACTACGAGAACAATTTTCCAACATATAAGCCCATTGTGCATGTAAATAATTATAGAGTCCATATTAGATATGGCCAATTTTAGACCATTGTCCAAATAAGCATACTGTGGTATAGACTATCAGCTTCAATGCTGAAATTCTCATCATTCAGAGAGCTGTCCTTATCAAACACGGGTGTATGATGTGATCTAATGTATATAGCAAGAATAATTAATGCATGCGTATACCTAAATATAAGAAAATAAATTATGCTTAATGGAGTATTACAAAATGTTTAATGATAAATGATATTATATTTCTCTTTAAAATAGTACCTCTAAATTGATCAAAAAAGGGGTTACCATCAATGGAATTCAAAACTATTTAAATTTATGTAAAGCACAATTGTTTTACAAACTTTGTGTCGGGATTAATTAATGAATAAATCGATTTTTTAATATGCAATTGTATCTCAAAGCTTAATTAAGTGAAGTTTCTAGCATAAACTTTAAAGAACAATTTAAATTAATAGCTTGATTTCATTATGGAAACGATATCTTTTTATTCGATCTCTACTTTCAAAATTTAATTTAAAATAAATATATCCTTTGCTTTCTGTGTGGAAGAAACTGATACTTAGCTGTCGATAAAATTAAAATTTCAAAATATTTTTGAGTTTTTCAAAGGAATTACTACGATTATTTAATGCAAAATCTGAAATAAATAGGAAATATTACCTTAATAATTATGAATTATGATAAAAGTTTAAAAAGTAGCAAAAAATTTAAAATATTTAGTTTGTATTATTTTTCAATATTTAAAAGTTAAAAAGGCAATAAAGTTACATTATTAGAAAAAGTTGTTTTAAAGCCTTAAGCAGATCTGATTTGTCAAATAAATCTCGTGAATTTATCTAATATTATATATAATAGTATATAAAATGTAATGCAAATATATAGAAATATCAAAATAATAATTTTACAATTCACAGATGTCGTCTTAGTGATTCAGAAATAAATAAATTGTTACACCCAACTGTTCAACTCAGGTAACTGAATTCATAGAAAAAGAAATAATTCTTTAATCAAATAATGATTTGAACATTAAAAACATAAAATGATTATATATTTCATTTATCTAAGCACCATTTGTAGGTTCTTTTCAAAATGAAATATTTTTTTTGCAAATGATCATCCTAATTCATCCTTCACAGACATTAGCAATGGGACATGCTAATCAAATGAAATTACTGGGGGCACTTTTGAATTCCTTATTATCAGACACGTATATTTAATAGTTATTAAGGCATCACCTGCTTATGAATTCTGCTTATAAAGAAAAGCTCAAACATAAAAGATCAAAGTATTCAAAGCAACGCTAAGGCTATTGGAATATGAAACGTTACCATATAACATTCAGATCTTCAAATATTTACATTATAGCAGGAGATCTGTATTATCTCGCAGTGACAAATAGATATTATAGTAGTTTAGCAAATCATGTCCTGATACACGTCCGATAATTGGTCTCAAATCCTCGTGAAATAGGATATCGTTATTTACAATGAAAGGGATATTCTAAGGAATAAAATTAAAAAAAAATGGCTAACATTATAAAACGAATGCATAAAAATATGACCTACAATATAAATAAATGCATTATATAATCTGCAATGAATTGACGTAATACATTTGACATGTATGACATGAGTATAAAAGGACTCATTGAATCTATGCAAAATCGAAAATATTTATTTAAGAGAAAAGCAATCTTTTTAAAATTGACACATGAAAACCATAACAATACATAATTTAGAATGCATAATTTACAAACTAAATTAACGTGTTGCACTTTATGTGCGTCCCTTGAATATGAATTTATGTTATATAGAGACTTAAAATAAATAAAATAGAATCACTTTAATCAATTCGCTTTAACCCTTTAACTGGTTTGATTTTTATCTATTTAATAAGACGTCACCTTCCATTTTATGAATTTTTTTAACCTTTTTCAATCAAATGGAAGTCTGTAGAGCATTTACTCATTATACTTAATTTTATATGGAATCACATCAATTGTAAATAGCTTAAAGTATAAAGCATGCGGAAAATATGTACTGCTAAACCTATTAAGGCTCTAAAAGCACCATTTTATTAAGAGGATTATTGATGGTACGTATTACATAAATGAGTAATTAAGTAATAGATTTTTTTAATTTGAATTTTTTTTATTAATAAAAAACATTGTTATTTTTAATTGGAATCCACTTAAAAGTTAATCAATATTTTAAAAAAAATTTCCACTGTAATATAACATTTTCAGCTATAATTTATCTGATTAATTCTCTGAATTAATCAGATAAAAGTTGCACACAATTTGGGTTCTGTTAATTTTTATTAAATAAAATAATTTTTATTAAATAAAATTGTTTTCATAATTATTATCTACACTAGTTTTGATTCTGGATGATGCTTTAAATGAGTTTTGCTTTTTCCAAACTTACTAAAGCGTAGAAAAAATACCGAATGCCATATTTTACTATTCTAAGAAACCAAAAAGAAGAAAAATGAGTTTTTCTACCCAACTTTCTTTTGGAATGGAATTCGTTACTTTTTTCCTTTCTTATAAAATGTTGACATTCTCTTCTGTGTTTCTATGTTTGGGACCATACGAAACGAAAATACCTCTGCTCGACTTTCTTTGAAATTCATGCACGAAAGAAAAATAGATGACACACATATATCTAAGCTCTGACTTTTTCGACTTATTTATTTATTTTACACTCTGAGACATTTCATTTTTCTCTCCTCACGCTATTTATCACTTTGTCATTCAAATCATCGTAATTTTCCCTGAAGCTGAAATAGATACCTGTGAGTATGTATTAAAAAATTAAAACTAAGTTATTAAATTAAAAATTCTGAATAGTTTAATATAACATGTTATTTTATTCAATCAAAACTTCATTTTATTATTCAGTCAACCTTCAAAATGATTTCAGATAATTTTTATTCTCTCCTATACGAAATATACATAGAGAAAGATTTGCAATCGTCAGAAACTTCGAACTAGAGATTATGTTGAATTCTCATATTTCAGATCCCTGAGTCTGAAAAACGCTTTATTGGAATAAAGTCTGCCTGTTTGTCCCCCTAGATAGACTGACTCAAATCTATAGATTAATGAAATTTGATATATGGTCTCTACTCTAAAGAATTATTTACAAATTTTGAACAAAATCCATTCATAATAAATCCTATAATTGTAAAATCGCGGGATTTAACTGAATAACATTTGGTTTACACATTTGTTTTCAAAGTGTAGGTATGAATTAAATTTATAAGCAAAATTGTCATGTCGTTGATCGAGTCGATCTGTACTTTGGCAAGGATATAAAAGCGATAATGCGAAACACAATGATTTAAATATATGAAATTCGATACAAGATTTTATGACTACAGTTATAGCCCTGTTTCAAATTTCGATTTCAGTCGATCAGAAAATGAGCGTTTGAAATTCAAATTCTTTTTTTTTTATATCTGTGTATCTATTTTTTGATACCTTTCAACCCGTAAATTGAGACCTAAAAATAATGCCACCGAGTCTTTTGACTCCTTCGTATTAAAATTTAAGAACAACCCAAATTCTGGGACTATGAGACAATGGATAGGTAGAGTCATCTAAATTATAGAATAATGTACCGTAAACCGAGAGTATCTTCATTACTTGAATTGGTGATATTATATTATTTTAATAAACTTTATATTACTGTGACTTTTATGGTTTTAAATATTGTGAGATGTTTTCAGTTTTTATAAGTCGAATAGTTATGCTACTTGGGTAAATATAAATTGTTAGCGTTTTCCTAAGCCAAATAGAATGAGAAAAAAGGGGAACCTCATTTCTGGTATTATAAGATGGAATTACATTTTTCTTTACAAAAAAAGATTTTATTTAGAGAAAATTAAGCTCCGTATCATGGTACGTACGTAGAAAACGGGGAATGAAATGATTCAATGATTTTGGAATGATGAGAGAGATGATTTTGGTTAAGAAGTGATCTCATTCATGCAGTAATGAATGCTGATGACCATAGACATCGTAATCTAAATATTATGGGTTGAAGATTCAAAGAAACTTTTGTTTTATTGCATACGTATGCTGGAGGATACGTATAGTTAGTACTATACCAACGATAAGTATACTAATGATAGCAATAGTTAATACCACATAGCTTGTAGAGATTGAATTTCGGTACTTAGCTTTGTGTCTCGTTTGACATGATATTCATTTCAATGTATTCATTTGACCTGATGATTTCACTAAGCAATTTTTTAATGGAAAAATATTCACTTAAAGTATTGGTTCCCATATAAAGATGTAAAGTTTATGTTGTTTGTATACCTTTCGATAAACATTTTTCATTTCTGACAGGTTTATTGGCCATGTTTCTTTAAAAAACTGGTTGGAGTTTTAATTTAGTTTTTCATTTTCAAAATTGTTTGTATGCAAGGTGAAATTTAGTTTTTACTCTTTAAAGCCAAATATTACTGTATCATTTAAGAAATTTATTTTGGTTTTTTTAAGTGGTTATTATACATATTTTATAAATGAATTTATTTTTCTCCCGCATCTGTAAATCGTGAGTTTTAAAACATTTTCTTTAATTCAGGTATTTTCTTACAATTGGTCACAAATATAGGAAAACAAAATTTTTTTCAAAAATTAAATAATAACAAAAATAAAGAAAAATGAATCTTACAGATTCCGAAATAAATTGATTCCAACAGACAGGAGACACATCAACGTTATAGGAAAAGATTTTTACAAACATTTAAGTTAAATCAAGCATATCAAATGGAAGTACGTTTTATGCAGAATCATATATGCAGAAACAAAGGTACGCGTATATTAGATATATAAAAAAGGAATAAATGTAGCTTTGACTCACAAAATATTTTTATCACGGAATGTATGTATCAGGTTTCTCAATGTGCTTGAGACACATTAGTCTATATAAAAGTATGTATCAATCATGAAAAGAAGAATAAAAAGAGGCTCCATTCAATCTTCTTTGCAAAATCAGAATCTTACTATAGGGTACGCATCTGAAAGAAAGTCTTGAAGAAAAGTCTTGTCTTAGAAAAGTCTTGAAGTCCAAATGCAAAGCTACTAACTCAGTTCAAATCGTAGGTCTCAACGCTAAATTTAAGACTTATTTTAGGATTGATATAAAATTTTATCTAAGAGCACTATGTTTTTAACTGGAATAACAATAGTGCTACCTAATAAGCTATAAGCTTAAAGGGTTCCCTAAAAAATCATGCATGACGCTTCCAGCTATATATTTCTTGAATATATATACAGAAATTGAATAAAAATATCTTTCAGTAAAAATGTATGCGAAAAATTTAATCCTAGGTACTAATAAGCTGAAAAAACTTATTAAAATTTGTTTTATAGTAATATTTGTTCAGAAATTAATATTGTAATCCAGGGCTTAAAGCGTCTTGTTGTGTTGTGACTAAAGGCACTTTACAAGATCTCTGACAGTTATCTGCCAACGATTTAAGCCGAGCGTCTCTCTCTCTCTCTTTTTCTCCAGAAGCGCCTACTAAGGGCCAAGAGCATGACTTAGTTACTTCATGCATCACATTCGTTTGCACAACCTCTTTTTACTGGGGGGGAACATTCATACACATCACAGATAGAACATAGAAAAAGAACGATCATGCCCGAACCAGGATTCGACCCCGGGACATGAGGAAAGCGCTTTATTCGGATGCCAGGAAGCCGGCTAAGAGGGTTTCTTGATTCACTCATTAACTAGTAATTTATTTCAAATTTCATCTAGCAGCAAGTAAAATATTTTGTATTGATTTAGCAGAAAATTCATGATTTTGACAATATAGGATTTAAAAAAGTATTAAAATCCTAATTTTATTGCAGAATATTCAGTGGCTGTAAACTTATTTGTAATTATCTCATAAGTACCAAATAAAAAGTTTACAAGACAAAGGAAAAATGACTTATTAACAAGAGATACAGGAGGCAAATGATAATTAAGACACATATTTGGTATTTAGACACACACACACACTAATATATATATATATATATATATATATATA
>JAPMOQ010058975.1:3707444-3734346 GCA_026543055.1 Argiope trifasciata
AAATGCGTTGTAAGCTAAATAAAAATTTATAAAAAAAGAAAATAATAGGCTGATTATTCTATTTGCCATACCTAAAGATTTCTAAAACATCCGTATTAATACCAAAAAACCCCTTTTACTTGCTCTTAAAGAATTATTGTTGCAATTTATATACCCTCCAGATAATAAATTTTAAATGTCTTATATTCGTGATGAAAAGGCATGTCAATTTTAACGTTTACCAAATACCAATTTTTTTTTCTTTTAAAGCTATCTCTGGATTTTTCATCTTCCATCTGTAGCTGAAATGGAAATATATTTTAGATATATGTTTTCGTTTTGATAAAATAAACTATTATGAGCCAATTATAATGAATATCGAGAATAATAGTATCGTGTCGCTCTATTGAAGCTATTATTTCATCAAAATATCTATCCTGAAACTAGTTTATTTTATAGAAAATAGTTAAAATTCAAAGAAAAAAAAATACAACGTACTTAATGCAAGCATGAGAAAAACTAAACTTTCTTCAACTTGTCACCATGCAGAAATAATTACCATACTATAAATGAATAATTACTTAAAGTAGCACATTGACATATTTGCAAAAAGAAATTACTTTTTGGTCATATATTTTTTAAAAGATATTTGTAATATTCATTAGTATACGAGTTCTTTTTACAGAATCTGGTTGTAAATACAAGGTTTGTGGTGTAGAGATTCAATATCATATATTGTATATGAAGAGAAAAAATTCGAATCTGAAGATCAAATATTTGTGTGATTCCTAGTTAGTGGTGCTTCTGGGATAATAACACATACAGTATGAGTGTAGTTAATATGCTGGAAAAATAATAAAAATAATTTCTTCGAACTCTAGATAATTCCCAGTAGAAATTAATCTGTTAACTGATTTTAAATTTGGATATTTAGAAAATTTGCATAAAACGAGGTAAATTTCCTTTGATATTGATAATGCAAGTACTGTTTTTCCTTATTAAAGAAAGAAGGATGAGAGCGAAGTTAATAACATTGATAAACGATTATATAATTACCTTATCGTTAATTCGCTTCTTCAATAATTTGCTGTGACTAAACTAAGCGCTTTCAACATCCTCGTATTTAGCATTTCGTGATGTAAATGCCAATGATTGTTTATTAAGGATAAATCTTCAACGTAGAATCCATTAATGAATTTATGGTTCTGTCGACAAGTTGAATACACTTATTATAAGGCATGGTTCACTCACTCCGCTTGAAATATTAAACATCTAGAGTTAACGCTGCGTTACATTTTAACATATAGTTTATAACAAAATTCCGAAACTGAAATTGAAATTTGTCCATGAAAATAGATTGTTAAAATTAAGTGTACTACTTGTAACTGGGAATGTCGCTTTTAATTTTATTTTATGTGAGACATATGATTATTTAAAATGCCTTTTCGTTTTTTTTTCAATTTCAGATATTTTTTGTGATTTAATTTAAAAGAATTATCGAAAAGTTTCTTTCAAATGCATTTGAGTTTTCTTCACGAAAGATCCCTAAATTCATTATATCACCCCCTCTCCCAAAAATTTAAGCAGTATTTTAAATATTCATTGCTACAAATGAATTAAATAAAAGTAAACTGGATAGAAGTACAAGCAAAAAAATTATAAAATTAAATATATTTATCCATATATTTCTATTTTCAAATTCGTGAATATAAGGGGCAATGGCATAATTTAAAAAGGCGTAATGGCAGTATAACAAGGATTCAATGTGTTAGAGTAACCCCTTCACCATCAATTTTTTTTTCAAATGGAAAAGTAAATCACTGCTGAAAATTCCTTTATTTCTTTTAAACTATAATTTTCAATATTCGTTAGCATTATTTTAAGGCATGATTAAGCATATGAAAAGGGAAGTAGGAGGTGTATAAGTGACGAAATTTATATTCTCATTGGTTACTCAGAGCATTTTTCAATGATTAATCATACTACGACACAATATTTCCAGATTAAATCTTTAAAAAAATAATCCATAAGGTTATTTTTCAATTTAAGCTTCATTAGCTGAAACAACTCATTAAGTTTGTTTTAAAACTCATTTACTTGAACTTAGTAAGAGTTTCTGCAACTTTGTAATAAGCCATTCAAGTCATACTTTTACTTCTTTCCGCTCATGAATTTTAAGGCAACCATATTTTTTAAATTATATAAATGCACACATTTTTTGTTACAAAATCATTTTAAAATGTCTTTAGAAGATGAATCCGTTTGCATCATATTTAGAAATCTGAGAGACCTTATTATGTGGTATTATCATCTATTTTCTTTATCATTTCATTGTTTATTTGATAGCTGTAGTGTAATTAACGAAACGAATATTGACAATTGATTCTAAAAACACACTTCAAAAGCTTATTTTTACATTTTTGAGTCTGAAATTTAAATAAATCAATTGCGGGGTTCTCAATATAATTTATAATTTCTTTTAGACAGAATAAAGCGTATTAAAGTACAGTTTTCTCGAAATAGGAAACCAGATATTGCAAGAAATCGTTTTTTCAGTGAAGAATGATTTTAGATGATAAATATTATTTACTAATGTTTGACAAATTGCTTTGAAATTGAAAGTGTAAACATACCTCTAGAAGGACGATTTCTTTGAAATTCAGAAACACATTATTTTACAGAAAGAAACAACATTTTCATATTCGGTATTTTTACTTTTATGATGGATAAACTTTTGTTAAAAAAGACACCTGATCCCCTTTTTCTGGATGTTTTGTAAACATTAATTTAAATTGTAAGACAAAAAAGTTATGTTATTCCTCCCGAAATTTTTTTTCAATAAAAAATGAAATATTTACTCAAAAGGATTGGAAGATAAACTATTTTAACGATTTCAAGTCTTAATAAATTATTATTATTATTATGAAATTTTTTTGACAATGATTTTAAAGAATAGTGATAGGGGAATGTCTCGTTATTAGTCATTCGGCGTAATCCTAATTAGTGAAACATTACATTCTTTTTTTTCCAAAAAAATTGAGGTTTGGATTTAAGCATGGAAAATGAATCTTTTAAATATATTGATAAATTTACCATAAGAAAAATAATTGTCATTCTGTCTAGAAATACAGAGTATTATTATGAAAACTTTAATTAAAAAGATATTAATACAGGATGTCTCACAAAGTATGCAGCGTCTAGTATTTTCAGATTCTCATAGAACAAATCAAGGTGAGCTTCACACCTTAGTTAAACTATGACGCTATACTCAGGAAGCACAAACGTTATACATCAAAATACTCATCTTGATGTGTTCTATCCAAATCTGCAGATACTACACGCTGGATAATTTGTGGGCCCCCTGTACATGACAACTGAAACTGTGATTTATTTCCCTAACGTCGATTAAAGATGCTTCTTAATTGTTCAAAATAATGAATATTTTCTTTTAGATATTTAAAGATTTGCATCAAGTATTCTTTAAAAAAATCAAAATATCATGATGTATAATGCTCCTGAAATAATCATATTCCTTACAATTTAATATGAATAGCCAAATTGCAAAATAAATAATATGATGCTGAATTAAGCGTATCAAAATTTAAAGGAGTAATATATTTAATGCTATCATTGCAATACTAACTTAAGAAAAATGTTGAGAAAATATTGAATGAAATTACATAAGATTTTTAAGGCCTGTCTGCACTTGAAAGCATTCAGTGCCTTTCAATACACAATAGCAAAAGTACATTCAGAATGTTACATACTGATTTTTTTCTATTGCACCATCTAGGAACTTTTTTATACTACATCATTCGCCCCTTTTATACATTTTTTGTGTTTTTATATGGGTTTTCACATTATACATGCTCTTTTCAATCTTTTATTATGAAAGGAGCCATAAGAAAGAAACCTTACTTTATTTAAAGTTCTTCCCTATCAAAGTGCAAATATTATTAACTATAAGTCTTGAAGAGGATACAATTTTTTTTTTTAAAAACTTTTCTCAGTTTTTTTTTGGTTGTGTACATAATATACTTATATCCAATTTTTTACAGACATGTACAAAGTAAGAAAAATGTTTTGATTATAATTTATACTTTGATGTTTAATAATAAATTAATTTCGATTAAATATTTTAGCTAAGTGAAAATTCTTTCAAATTTCATTATTGAGAGTTCGTATAATAATAAAATTCAAAAGCGTTATATTGGTTTGGCTTTAACTCTGTCATGTATTTTCAAAATATTGAGAGACTTGAAAATACATGTTATACCTTAACTAACAGTTATATCTTTATTGCATCTAAATTTTTTTTAAAAAATTTACTCTCAAAACTTTCTTTCTTAATTTTTTTTTTCATATTTAATATGTTATCATCATTTTTATATGTTAACATATGGATATATCTTGTGCTTACTCTCTTATAGACAATGCTTTTATCTCAAAGATTTTCAAGCCTTGTTAAAACATTTAAGAGTTTATTAGAGCAAAATTGCTTTTGTTGATTTAAAACAATTAACTTTGTTTCTATCCATGCTAAATTCGTCAGGCATAAATTTTTAATATTTCTCTAAATTCATCTGTTTCATAAAAGACTGAGAGTAGGAAATGTTATTAGTTTGCAAATATTTAATTTGTCTTGTACACAATCTTAAGGATGTACATAAATAATAAATTCTAGCCTTCTTTTCATCTTTCTTTTCTTCTTTAAATTATAGATCCTACCAACAGTTGAATGCATAATGTTGAAGTACATAAGTAATTTACCCTTCATAAATTTTTCATTTCTAGGGTAATTTACTTCTAATTCATATGTGTTTCTAATATTTATCATTGCACGTAGAATTTCATTTGTTGCATTTTGTCGTCCGCCTCCTTCCTTCATCTTTTGCTTGTTCTTGTCTTTTTACATAATCCACACACTACAAAAAAAATGCATATTCACAGAAGTAGGAACACAAAGTGAGCGCACAAGAATCATTGCGTTTTTAAAGGTACCGCGTCCCTCATTGCTTTTGTAAAAGAAAACTAAATCCCTTTTTTTCAATTTGTATTTAGTTTTAATCCCAATATGCATACGTTTGGATATCATTACGCGATTTTTAGATATTTTACAGACATAAATCCAGTTCATTTTAGAATTCCTTTGCCAGAGTGAAAACAGTATAAAATCTTACTCGAGATACATCATTAATCAAGAATAATTTATCATGAAACATATTTTATTCTTATGATTGAAATTAGATTAAAAAATTAAATTATGATAAAATTATTTCCGAAATTTCTTTAAATTAAGCAAGAAAATAAAGCAAAAATCAAGCATTACAATAATACGCATGTATTTATTTTTTAAGTTTATGAAACAAACATTTTTGCATTTTGTGATTGAAAAGTTAAATATAAGTTAAGTTAAAAAAGTTAAAATATTTCCATTATTTATCATTTTTACGTATTTCTTAAATCAATACTACACCAACTTGGGTAACGTCATAAAAGGCAAAGGGAAATAACATTATTTTATTATAAAAACCTTATTTTAAAGCCTCGCAAATCAATTTTTCACTACTCCTTGGTTTTCTTCGGCTATGCTTATACAAAATCCTTTCCTCTTATTCTTGCGTCAGATAAGGCGAAATTATAAATTTCATAATTTTTGAATTAATAAAATTAATTCTTTCTCGTACAATGTAATTCACCAATAAACAGTAACTGTAAATTATATTGATTCCTTCTCAGTTTTAACTTAATAACTTACTAACTCAGTTAAAATTTTATTATTAAATTCTATCCCTAACACTTTTAAACCTTTTTTATATTATTTAAAATACGAGTCGATTTTTCATGACATTAATTTTAGGCTTTGAAATAGATGTAGATTAAAACTATTTAATTTTCTTATGAAAGGCACTAGTATATTGTTGTTTTTCTCCTTTTGTAAAAAGCAACTCGCATTTTCTAAATCAATAGTACAGTAGGAAAAATTCTAAAATTCTTTCCATAGTTGAAAAATTGAAATATTATGGAAAATTGTAAAATGCAGATACTTTATTGACACTGACACACTTTATTAAAGAGATTTTTAGCACAACGTTTTAAAATTATTTTTACTGGAAAAGAATTTATGAACATATTTATTATATAAAATAAAAATTCAGGAAAATAAACTGAAATTTACCTTTCTTTGAAAAAGTTCTGATTAATCAGTATATTAAGAGAGGCTATTTATGTAATTTATAATTGTAATAAGTAAATAATAAAGCCACAATGCATTGAGAAGTAACGATTTATTTTAGGTGATATAGAGCAATGAAGCTCGATTGTCGTCCATTCCCATTTAGGATAAGTTTATAATAATTTAAAGCATATTTTCTTAAATAATGGAGAATAAAATTAATTCAGTAGGAGAAAGTATTTAAAATGTTTTCAAACCTAACTGCATGAGAGAAAAGCACCTCGCTAAATGTATCATGGAAGACATCGAAGCAGAACGACTTGTCTAGGTTTTTATGCATTCGAAGCGGGAATTAACCACACAAATATTATTTGACATTTTTTAAAGGACTCTGATGTTCATGGAATACTTCAGATTGATGTTAGAGTCTTGAAATTAAAGTAACTATATTATGAGTGGAGTATGAAACACCACCATAATTGGGAGTCAGAAAAAGTATTTTTATCTTTGACTTTAATTGTGAGAAAAAATGTTAATGACTAAAGTATAAACTGAATTTTTATGCACATTGAGAGTATTTTATATGTGATTATTATTTTTTTGCAAGAGAAAATTCAATTAGAAGACCGTCATCTGGAATATCGATTCCTTTTGTGAAAACTCGAAACTATTTAGTTTTACCATTTTTTTAAAAAAATATTTTTATTTCACACATTAAAAAAACATTTTCCAATCAGTTTTTTGCTATCTTCAAACTCTGAAAGGAATCTCGTTCTTGTTCACTGCATATAAATTAGAAAAAGTGATAAGGGCAAAATTTTCAATCCGTAAATTATAGGAATATTTTCGAAAAAAAAAACAAAAAAACAGTGCCTTAGCTGCCTCAGGACTCAATGTTTGTTGGTTTTAGGAACTTTTAAAGGATGACAAATACTCAACAGCATTACTCTAGATATTTTTTCAAGAGTTCTCGATTTCTGACCCGTACTGAAGAAAAAATGGAGATTTTGTAATTGCATTATGACAATCTTAGAAGTAAAATTTTTTACATCAATTTTCCCTAGGGTTTCTTTCCTATTATGCATTTTTAGATTATTCCGAAATTAAATGTATTTTGCTTATATTTTCGGGGAAATAAAAAAGCTACACTGAATTTATTTACTTTTTTGGAAAATATTACTCCACTTTTATTTTTAATGATTAAAAATAGTTATAGAAATGACAAACTGTTACAATAATCCATAAAATGTTCTTATCATGTATTTTTTATTTCTAAATCTGAATTCTATTTTAGGCAAGTAAAACATTAGAAATAATATATAAATCCTGCGATTTTCTAGTATTAATGAGAATGAATTTGATGAAATAAATTTTTAGGAATTGTTCTTTTAATCAATAAATTTTCCATCGCATGCAAAAATAGTTTAAATTACTACTAACCTTTAAGATAAATCTTAAAGTTAAAAGTCATATAAATTTGAATGGATTTTTCAAATGAATGATTTATATACTTAAGAGAGGCATTTTATTTTTTATTTTTGACAGCAGTTTGGAGTTTACTTTTTTAAAAATACATACAGAATGATTCTCAGTCTAAGATTTTTTAAATTTTAAAACTAATTACCTCGAAGGCGGAAAACGATACAAACATATGCCACCCATAATCTGAAATCTTAAAAATTTAATACACAACTTTCAATATTAATTGCAGTTATTCGCATCAGGTTGTATTCGCAGTAAAGGGCCGTAAAAATGTCTATAAACTGTCCTTTGCAAGCAACGTTACAATAATATTGAAGTCAAATTATGTGCATTTCTCTGTACGTAGATAGTTCACACAAAAGCAAATTTCCAATCTTCCTCTGTACTGTTGGTTGGTTGAGTTCTGCTTTATGGCTCAAGAACCATACTTGACTAAACTGCGTCATTTCCTTCCTCTGTAATCGATAAGTCGAAATGTGAGTGTATGGATCATAAAGCAAAACCTCAGGTTAACCCCGCATATTGATTGTCAGAAAAACAATATCCTTCAATGCGTCGAGTAAGAAATAATTGCAAGGACTAAGATCAGGACAGTATGAAAGCTAGTTCATGTTTGTTCTAGTGAATGCGGAATTGTTCAAAGCAATGACGTCATCTTGGAAATATTCTTCATAAAAGGTTTTGAAAAACATTTTAGTGTAATCAAACAAATTTAACAAGTGTATGGTCCAATCTGTAATACGCTTATACCCTTTCAAATTTCAAACGCTGATCCGTTCGGAGACTAACCGCTCTATGCAGCAAAGGAATCTTTAAGTGACTCACCTGCCGCTGCAGCATATAGTGCCATATATCCGTAGCACTGTAACGAAATATATAGTATTTGCATATGGATTTCCAAATGAGCAGAGCATTAGTATACTTCTTTTATCTATCTCTACTGCTGAATTATTTAATTTAAAAATAGAAATAAAACATTTGTATTATACACTGTATATGATTTAAGCATGATTGAAATAAATTGACATTTATTGACACAACTCCTCAACTTACACAACTAATTTTTGAAACACACTTTGAAAAAAAAATTTCGATTAAAAATATACGTATTAAAAATCCTCTATTCTTTTTAAAAAATATTTCTATCCTATTTATTTTAAAATCTCAACTCTTTTGAACTTCACAAAAACTTACGCAGACTTCGATGGATCAATTATTATTTTTTTATACAAATTTCATTCTTTGTCTATTTTGAGAAATGACGATATTTTTTTCTGTTATAGGATTTCTTTTATTACATTCCGTTTTATAGAAAGACGAGAACTACATGTTTTCTTTTCAAATACAGTTAGGGGTACAGATAATTCAAACAATTCTTCCCATTTTAATAATTTCTGTATGAATTAATGCCTAATAGTGTACTCCCAGAAAATATATCTCCCTGACGAATTTAGCTACTAGAATTCAAGTAATTTTTATATTTTCCAAAGAGAAAAAGAGCATAATAATTAAAAAAATATAATCCGAAATTCCATGTGCTGAAAAATACGTTAAAAGTTAGTTGCAGGAATTGAACGAATGTTACCTTAAAATGTTTGTCAGCAACAACAGTAACGAAAAATCTCACAACTGATGAAAAAAATAAGTACACTAAGTACAATATTTGTTTAATAGTTGTAGCTGAAAAAAGATTTATTGGAAAGTTATTGTAATAACACTTTTGAATTGGTAATATTTGCCGAAAGAGCAACACAGACATACAAAATAAGATATACCATAATTTGACCAAATAAAAAAAATATTTTTTAAAAATAAAAATAAATTATTTTATAATATATTGTTAGGCATGAAGAAAGAATAAAAAATAAAAGTTGAAAATGAATGTTGCAAATAATGATATGAAAAACTACTAAAGCTACACCAAAAGTCTCCAACATTCAATTAAAGCCCCACCAAAAGTCTCCATTCAATTTATAAGCGAAAATTGCTAAGAGAGAATTTTGGACATTTATAGAGGCAATCAAGAATGCCGAATAAACTTGGAGGAATTATTTTCATTAGACTTTCTCATATTTATTTATGTAGTATGTTAGGCTCTGCGTTAAGTTTTGTAGAATACTGACAGAAAACTGAGCATGGATTGAATGATTCTTCTTTTCAATCAAGCGAATCCAAACCTTGATCAAATTTAGATCTAAGACCTCATACCGAATTCCATTTACGTTGCTAATTCCATTTTAAAGTAATCCCACACACAAAAATAAACAGAGCGACAGTCATTCAACTCAAGAATTGATCTAAAACTAAACATAAATTTATAAAATTGGAGATAATCCGTTTACAGAATTGAATCCATAATACTCCTTGCAATCTTGAGTTATCATAGTTATATTTCTTTGAACGAGTAGATATGCAAACAAGTGTTATTTCAAATAAAACTCTTTTGGACTCAGGAAGGTCTGAAGTGAAATTCCTCGCATACTCGATGTTGAAGTACAGATGTTAGGATTGTGAATATTTCTATTTTATTGTTCAGTTAATTATCGAGATTGTTTATTTAGTCTCAAATCTCACTTACCTTAGTATGAAAAGTATTTGATCTGTAAAAATTTCATTTACTAAACAATTAAAAGCATGTTTCTTTTCAGAAGAATATTATAAAATACTATCGCATCTAAAGAGCTGAATTATTTTAAAACATGAAAAAAAATGTCAAGAAGACTATTCTTTTATTTGAATAATTTATTAAAGACAAAAGCATTCTTTAAGTAAAAGATTTGATTGTGCTAATTGCGGATTTATTTAATTTTTTTAAGGTTTAAAATATATCATATATATTTTAAACCCGTAATTAATTATATAATTAAACCCGTTTTATCCGTAATTACAAGTTTTGGGTAGATTCTTAGGTTTCATTAAACCAACGTCCCGTTTTAAAGCAACACTAGGTCTATTTTGAGAGGATCTCATATCTTTGAACCACGGTCAGATGACAAGAACAACACCTGAGATGCCTCCCCCTCTCCAAGATTTTGCAGTACACCAGCATACGGGGGGATGTTTGGGTCCGATTGGTTTAAGATGCACCAGGCGCGCTTGCATACGGTTCTTCGGTGGAATCGGGTCTCGAATCTGATGCCTCCGGATACGGAGTCGATACCTTACCACCAGGTCATCTCCCACCAAGATTCTTAGATTAATCAAAAAGAAAGCATGAAAGCAAGAAGACACATTCCGATTTGAATGTGCTACCACATAATATATAAATAATTGAACGTTCAAATAATTAAAAAATCAAGAATACTGTCAAATTTTGAAAATTATTATTGCTATGATCAGAAAGCTGGACTCGAACAATATTGCTAGTAGCACATTTAGATCTGTGATGCAAATAGATAGATAGAAATTTTCTTATCTTATTTAAAACAGATTGATTTATATATGTTATTGATATTCATAATTCAAAAAAATTAATCTTCGAATCTTGAAAACACCAGCTTAAATAAACTACAAATATTTCTGCAAGTAAATAGAAAAATTTTTCTTGCACCCAAATCTCACTTTATTTTCCGCATCAGCTAAAAATGAACACTGAGCCTAGAATTTCTTTAAGAGAAACTTCCTTTTGACTTTTGAAATTGCCTTGATGTACTTTTATTTTCCGTGTTAGAAGGCAAAATAAGCTTCTAATAAATAAAGGCATGCAAAGGGTTTGTTTTTCTTTGACTTTTTTCTTTTCATACTGTTTACATAAGTTTTTTTTTTTTTTTTTTAATTTGAAAGAAGGGAACTCGTATTCTTTTCAGAAAAAGTTCTTTTGTGAGTATTATGAGGTTTTATTTGGAACCTACATTTCAAGTTTTGCAAACTGAAGTGTTTTTGAAAAACAACACGGATATTGAAGAAAAAAAGTAACTAAAGCGTGATCGAAACTCAAAGATGGAAACATTCTTATAGGGATAACATATTTTTTTATCTTGAATTTTTTTAGTTACTTTTACTTATAAGCCGACATTCGTGGAGTATTTTTCCAAACAGAGGGCATTTCTTTTAAAGAAACAACATTTATTTGTTTATGTCTGGACTTATTTTTTATTTAAATTTTTCTAAGGATACCTTTTAATACTCTTTGGTATGACCGATTCTGCAGTTAATGAATAAATTAAATAAATTTCTTTTTATAATATAAATTTTTCAGACGTTTTCTTTCATCTTAAGTATCATATTTACTCTATTTTTTAATACTTTAACTAAGCAATTTTATATTTGTAGTAATGACATTAACAATCTTTAAAAATTAAATCCCATTATTAAGTTTTCATAATTAAAGCATTACATATTTAATCTTTTTGAGATGCAAAATCTTCTTTCATCTTTTGGAGATCATTAACATTTTAGGTTTATGAATTCGTCATTATATTGTTCAAAATATTTTTCAATAAGAAATTTGTAAAAAGATTCATCAGTAAATATTTTTTGTAACACAGAACAAATGTACCGACATTTAAGAAAATAAAATTATAAAAGAAATACTATCTTTTTAAATCTATAAGGCTCTTATAAAAGGAATGTTCTTGACTTTATTTTCATTTGCGATTTAATTTCTAAAGTCACAGAAGAATGTGAAGGATCAAGTAAACTTTCGTATCTAGTAGAATACAATAAATACTCATATATTAACACAACAAAATATGCAGATTACTCTTCTAAGAGATTTAGAAAAAATAAATTTTAATTTTAAAACTTTTTTTAAAAGCAAAAATGCAAAAATAAAAATTTTATTATTGACAGTTTTGCACTGAAAATTAGAAAAGTAAAATCTTTGTCATTAATGGCATTTTAAAAAATAAAAGAAGTGCAAGATAAAAGTTTCCTTTAAGTTTCCTTTAACTTCTTTTTAAGAGAAGTAGATAATTTTGATGGTAAAAATTTTTACAATTGCACGCACACACGCACACGCCATAAATATTAAATCATTTGTATAAACATTTCCGGCATATCTCTATATTATACATTAACAAATATTTTATTTTCTTATATTTGGTAATTTATTCATGAATTTGAGAAGATAGGTCTACATCGAAAAAATATGCCATTTTTTTAGGTGGTGAATTTTATTTCAATTTATGAAATTTTATCCATGTATCCGTCACTGTTTTACCGTTTAACATTTTTCGATGGTTTGCTAGTAACGCTGTGTTTTTATCATTTAATTAATATCAAAATTAAGAATGATTTTCAACAAAAAAGCAAATATTTACTTTAAATTTTACTTAGTAAAGGGAAAACGATTATTATATAAAAAAGGAAATAAATTTTTCTGTGTAATTAATTTAAGAGTTTTTAATACATAATGTTTAAACATGATGATTCTTATCCATGATCTGCACATTTTAGATATCCTGAACAGTAGTACATTTACAGCTGAACATTTTCAAAATAAACAGTTTTTAGAACATAAAATTTTCAACAGAATGAAACAAATCTAATATGCTCTCTTCTCATTAGCTTCTGAAAACTGCAGAGATTTATGTTGTAGGGTTTAAGGAACTTTCTTTTATAATTTAAAATTACTTTAATCGGTTTACATATCTTTGTCAAATTGAAGGATGTTTTTGTAGATATTCCTTGTGTACAGAATGTTTTATTACTCTTCCAAGAATAAAAATGCATGTAAAGGCTTGCAAATGAGGCCCAAGCAAAAAGAATTTAGAAAAGTAATCAATCTTGATTTTAATATTTATAAAATACTTATTAAATGCATAAGCAATTTTAAGCAATTTTACATATTAGTAGAAATTGCTCGTATGAACAAAGTAAATATTCTTTTCTTCCAGAAAAATAATAATAAACCAGGAATTTTATTAATAAATTATTGAATTTGTCAAAAAACTGCAGCAAAAATGATATAACCGAAGTAAAGCAAATTTCAATAACTATACAATGATTTGTTTTGAAGTTTTTCCTGAGAAAATATATACATACTTTCACATAAATATTCAACATGTAAAAATACTCTGAAATTTCATTTGTTTAAACTTTATTCAATTATAGTGTTTTGTAAAAAACTTTCAAATCAGGAGTTTTATGAAATTATCTTAATTTGGAGGGAATTAGATGAAAATTGAAACAGCTTTTCATTATTTATGCTAAGGAAAGAAAATTACCTTGAAGTACAAACGTTCAAAAACTCTTCCATTCATGTCTGAACTAGTTTAGATTGTATGCAAGGGCGTTATTTGAGTTTACTTTTTGCCAATCTTTTTATTACCATAAAAAGCAATTAATTAAATTTCAGCATACATGCATATTCCTCATTGGTACTAAAATAAAAGGAATTTTTATACTCCACATAAAAGAAGGAAAGGAAAAAAATGTATATTTTGGGACAGGATAAATATTTTACATTCAATAAAACACATCCACACACTTTAATCTAAAATATATCGCTTTAGATACATTTCCGGAAAAGAAAACATCATGTAAATATATGTACTTTGCAAGACTTTTGAATTTTTTTTTATTAAAATTTACATTGTAAAAGAAATGAGATGTGTGTTTGAATCCCAGCTTCCAGGCATTTTTTTTTTATTTTTACATATGGATTTGATTTTTTTAAAACCTTTGCTGTTGTATGTTTGAGCTTTTAATATTTTAAGAAAGCACTAAGGACAAGCTTTCAGAAGAAATTCGGTAAATATAGCATCTTTTTCAAAAACAATAACAAGAATATGTTTTTAAGAAAACCAACAGTCATATTTACATCTCATGTAATAATTTTTTTGATATTCTGAATTTTTACAAACTTTGGATAAGGAAATAGGAAAATTTTAAAATATGCACTGTTAAAAAAGTATCTTTTACTTTGTGATAGGATTCAAATATTTTTGAATTATTGAACTAACCTGAACTATACTTTTTGGACTTGCCTCAATTGCTTTGAGACAATTTGTGCTGAATATGTATTGATAATACATAAGGAATCTTTACTCAATCAATTCTATAAAACTAGCTTTTGCAAAGTTTTTAAATATATTTCTTACTTATATAGTATATATAAGTAAAATAAAATAAAGATTACTTACAACGTATTCTTAAAAGTATTTGTTTAAGATGTTAAATGACATTATAAAATGATTTATATACGAGTCAAAGTTGTGTTAAAATATTGCCAATCGAAAAAAAAATGAATTATGCCCCCAAAATAATTAATACACCGCAAATTTAGAACTTATCAGTGAAGTACCAAATTTAGCAAAATAAATTCTATAAATTCAATTTTTACGTTAAATTTTTTAATAATTTATTTTTGAATTTACATTTTCTTACATAATATTAGAAAAGTAGTTTTGCTCCGGGTGAAGAATATCCTTACTAGAAACTGAAATTAATGTTTCCATAAAGTAAATTATTTTGGATACATTTTTATTATGAGCATGACCATTCATATGTTCTAAAGGTACTGCATTATTACTTTGTATGTTTTCATTCAATACTGCGAAGAACTGCCTTTGAAGAAGAAATTACACTGATGGAAAAAAAAAATCCCAACACTAGGAAGGAGCTGTGCTAGATAAACGAAATTTTGTAGGCGTGTTTATACATCTGAAAGTTGACGTCGATTCAAATTTCGAGCTACGCGCATAAGTGTGGCGCTAGTAGCAACACTATGAACATGCAAATGAGGTTTGCTTTAAATAAGCGCTGTAAGGTTCGTGATCGTTATTTACAGTTGAGATTTGACTTAGTGGTTTAATGTTAGTCAAGGATGCCCCTGAGAAGACGAAGAAGCCATTATCAACAGCTCACTGAGTTTGAACGAGGTCATGTTGTAGGGCTACGAGAAGGTGGGTTTTCTTTCCGCGATATTGCTGAAAGACTTGGCAGGAATGTATCCACTGCGCATGGGTATTGGCGGAAGTGGTCAAGGGAAGGTACTGCCTCAAGAAGACCAGGTTCCGGCTCCGAGCTGCAGTTGGCACCACAGTGACACAACGAATTGTTACAAATCGGTTACTTTAAAGACAGCTCCGAGCCAGACGCCCTGTACAGTGCATTTCACTGACTCCAAACCACTGCCGTTTGCGACGTGAGTGGTGTCAAGCTAGAGCTCATTGGAGGACGGAGTGGAGATCTGTTGTATTTTCTGATGAAAGCCGGTATTGCCTTGGTCGCAGTGATAGCCATTTGTTGGTTAGAAGGAGGCCAGGTGAACGCCTGCTAGTGACCTGTCTGCGGCCTAGACACACATGGCCTACTCATGGAGTTATGGTTTGGGGAGCAATTTCGTATGACAGCAGGGGCACTCTCGTGGTTATCCCACGCACCCTGACTCCAAATTTGTACGTCAGTCTAATGATTCAACCTGTTGTGCTGCCATTCATGAACAGCATTCAAGGGGGTGTTTTCCAACAGGATAACGCTCGCCCTCATACCGCTGTTGTAACCCAACATGCTCTACAGAGTGTCGACATGTTGCCTTGGCCTGCTAGATGACCAGATCTTTCTCAAATCGAGCACGTATGGGATATTGTTGGACGACAACTCCAGCGTCATCCACAACCAGCATTAACCATCCCTGCATTGACCTCCCAAGTGCAATAGGCATGGAACTTCATCTCACAAACTGATATCCGGCACCTGTACGACACAATGCATGCACGTTTGCATGCTTGCATTCAAAATTCTGGCAGTTACACCGGTTACTAATGTACCAACATTTAACATTTGAAATTGCTCTTCTCGCCAATGGCTCTACCTGTGATCTTGAAACTTTAATCAATTAAATATGTTACCTAGACAAATGTATTCTTAAAATTTCATTACTGTACAATAATTTTTTCTTGGTGTTGGGATGTTTTTCCATCAGTGTATATTAATATGTTTAATAAACTACAATATATGATGATTATTTTGTAGCTAAAGCTGATTCCTTATCACATTAAAATTTTAAACAGTTTATTAACATCTTTAACGAGTATTTATATCAATATCGCAATTTTGAACATATCTCGTACTATCACAGTTTTAAGAATTAGAATTTGTCATACAAAGGCTTAGTGAACAATTAACGATAAGTTTCCTCGTCAGTCATTTAGAATACTATTTAAAATTTTAAGGACATGTTTCATGTTAGAATCATCATTCCACATATCTATAATTTAAACTGGTATTATTTTAAATTTTTAAAGGAGCAAATTTTTAATCTTTAATTTGAAAACAAACTGGACATTTTAAAACAGTATGTAATATAAATTTTATTTTATTAACATTTTAAAATTCTTGTAAAAATATAAACTATCCCTAAATTTACTATTTAAAATGAAAAAGACGCATAACTTTTATTATATATTTTGTACTATTTAAATATATTCCTTAAGACAAAAAATTACCTTTAGATATTTTTCAAATTATCACATATTGATTATTTTCTAATCGATTTAAAATTTTCAGTTCTCTTAAGTAGAGTATGATATAATTCACGAATACAAAGCTTAGAGTGTCAAGATTTAATGATACTTGAAATCACATCTTAAAAATTGTTTACTTCCTTAAGTATTCAACATATTTAAAAAACAATACGAACAAGTTATTTCTAGCAAGCGATAAATTGCCTTCATCAGTTGAAATTAGGTGCCGCTGAACGGGAATTCCTCTAACCTTCAGATTATTCTGTTAAATTGAAGAGATTGTGCATACATGTAACTGAAATTCTCTGTTTGGATTTTGCTTTTCTGTTTGTTTGAAGATCGATTTTTATAAAGAAGAAAAGGTTTTTAAAGTCCGCCCTATGAAAAGGGCTGTGACGCATGAGTGGCTAAGACGTATTTTTGATCCTAGAGGGCGCTACTGAAAACTAGAGAGTTTAAAATTCGGCTAAAATCGCTGACTTTCTTCAACGAGCTTGTCTATGATGAGTGCCACAAGCAACAACAACATGAACTATTAGATATCATCGTTTCTTTGATCCGTTAAATGTGTTGAATGCTAGCAAAGTTTAGTTATACCAAGAAATATTTGATTTCCTTAATTAGAAAGAATTAATAGGGATTACAGAATCTTAAAATGATTATTTGGGGCCCTTTTTTATGGAATTCTATAATCTAATTCTATTTTTATTTCATTGAATTTTTCATGATCAGACTTTTAACAATAACTTGAAGGTAACATTGTAGAAACTTATTAGAAATGATAGACTCTAAGCTAATGTTCGAAAATTTCATCCATCAAACTTTGTTTCGACTTATTTTATTTTTTAATTCGAATATTTTAATAGTAAAAAATGCATAAATCATCATAATGTTTTAGTATTAATTCTTCAGCCCAAAGGTTATTTCAAGCCTTCCGAGCAAATTAATCTATATAAGTACAAAATAAGGAAGTTACCGAACCTGATTTCATAGATATTTAAATACAGCGTCATATGAAATAAATAAAACTTTCAAAGAAAAAGCATAAATCTACTGCTGAATTCTTTATATAAAGTTCTAATGAAGTAAAGAGAATATTTACTATGGATCTCGGAGTCGCTACAGCATTTCAGTGGATTCATAGAAAACTTTTAATAAAATCTTAGAATCTGAAACACAAAAGGGAAGTCATGAAACAACCACCGAAAGTTTCAATGAGCTATTAACAAAACCTCATAAGTTTCGAAAAACTTTCAATAGCTCCAATATCCTTTCATCGCCTGCTTTCATTCTCGTTCCACAAGGCATTTGTTTATTTATTTATATTATTTTGAAAAAGTGAGAGGCGTAATATTTAAATCAACGAAATATTGTTTGTTATAAAAAGAATCAAACGAGAGTTTTTCATTTCGACGAATATTATTCCTTCCGGCCTTTCAACATATGCGTGTGTAATCTTATTACGATTCGTAAATATGCATCAAAGCAGATGTTTCCTTACCCTTATTATTGTTTTTATGATCTGTAACTTGAGTTAAAAAGGATTTCTGGATTCTTATGTTTAATTTCACTAAGTAAAGATTATAAGTTTGTTTTCGCCTCCTTTATTGAGTGAAAGTTTTATGTTCTGTCAGCACGCAAAGCAGTAGGTTATTTTATATCGGTTTTTTATTCATATTACTGTTTATCTTGAACTTAGAAATCTAAAAAACCGTAATTTTTAGTTGTAATCAAATGAATTTTTGACATTTATTTCAAATATTTGAGTTCAGAAATGCTTTGATCTTGGTAAAGCCTTTCAGAGTCAGCACTGCATTTTTCGACAATGGGGTTTTCAACCCTTACCTCTCTGAAAAGAAATTAGGAGCATAAATAATTGCCAAATTGAGAGGAATTCTTATTGCTTCAAAAAATTAATATATATATAGATTTTTTATGTTGATTAATTAAAAATTAATATATATACATTTTTTATTCCCGGAAAAATTCATTTACATATTTTTACCATTCTTAAGTATTTTTACCAGTCAAAATTTAAGAAAATAATTAAACTAAACGACAAAATGGTGCACTGTCTTGAATGGTGTCTGAGAGGAGACATTAGAGTGCTTAGGGCTAATAATTTTTTACGAAGTACAGATAAAGCGTTGTAAAAATTTCGATTTCGAGATTTTGACAACTATCTACTGTTTAAACCTCCCTAAGTTTGAAAAACACATTTTGCTGTATTATTTCTGTTTGTGACTCCATGTGTGACACAGATAACTCAAAACGCCTTGAATTAGACATATGAAATTTGATAAATGGTGTTTATACCAAAGGTGCAGATTTCTATCAATTTTTCAGCAAAATCAATTCAGAAACAGTCTGCTTGTACGGCTGACCTAATATAAGACAATACAATAAATGCAAGGATATCTAAATGCATAAAATTTAGTAGGTAGATTTAGATCCAAAGCGTCGATACCAATCGAAAATTAAATCTGGCAAGGGGTGATTTTTTTGTCCGTCTATACTTTCAAAAGAATGCAAACGGATAGTTCAAAAATACAATGGATTAAATATATATCTGATATATGATTGCATGGTTACTAATTTCGGGATGATTACAAATTTCATCTAATGATTACAAATTTTTGTTTCATTAGTGTCGCGAAAAACCTAGTTTGAAAATGAATTCTATTTATTCTGTTGTGCCAGTGATTAATCGCCAAAACATTTGCCGAGGATCACACGGTAGAAAAAGTTAAAATTTCGTAAGTATTATAAATCAATGCCTTGTCGGCGCTCTGTAGAATAATACCTCTGTTAGAGATTGAGCAAGAAGAGATAACATTATCCTTGTTTTTGACTATAATTGTAGCATTCTGGATGGTGTTAAATATGTTTTTTCTTTCACAATAGAAATTCATGTAATGCACTGCATGGTGTATATCTAATAAACGTTTTAATTTCATTTTGATGAGGTTTTCTGAAAACTTATTCTTATAGCTGTGATTTTCTTTTTTAAGTTTCATAATCGCTTTTTTGGAATAACAGGTACTGTCGTGGGTAAAAAAGGAAACTCAACTTTAGCCACCCAATTTTTTTTGCTGTCGATTATGATATATGAAAACTAAAAATGTATTATTTTAGAGTTTGTTATGTATATTAAAAGACGATATGCTTAAAATGTTCATAAGGGGTTGTCCACACATTAAAAAATGTACAAGTATACATATTCTGAAATTTCCTAGGGAAACACACTCAAAAACAGAGATGTCCTAAATTGATTCTCCATGCAAACATTACCCAATGGTTAATGTACCAACATTAACCATTGTACCTCGGAAGATATTTGATTATTCCCACGTATAGATGTGTAATGCTATAAGCTTTCTGGAGTTCACTCATTTTTTTCTTTCTTTTTTTTGCGATTTTTTAAAAACATACATGTTAAAATTGTTTGCTTATTCATGATAAGTTTTAGAAATGAGGATTTCTGTGAAAAGTTTGATTCTTTTCCACAAAGAAATATTCAAGAACATTGAAAAATTTGTTTGAAAATTGAAATATTTGATAAATGGGTTAAAAAAAAGAATAAAATGTTATTGCTCAAAAGAATTATTAATTCTAGTGTTTAAATTTATAGCTTAAGGGAGAAAAAAATGGCGAAAAATACTGGGTTTTATGTTTATGCGATTTATTCTCGGACGTCGCAATCAGATATACAATTCTTATCATCATTGCTTAGTAATCATAAGTAGACAGGAAATGGTACATTGTTTAGAAGCATATTAAGTAAAATTGATGGGATTTATTCATTTATAAATTCAAAAATTTTTTCTTCTATGCTTTACTGAAAACAGCATTCTATGCAAATACATTTTGATTGCGAAATAATTCATCATATGAACTCGCATATACAGAATATAAGCTTGATGCAAATGTAGAACTGAAATCACAGAGCATCATTTTAAAAAGGTTGAGAATAATAACAATATTATTTTTCAAAGATAAGAATAATAGTTCAAAATTATATTTTAACATTAAACGATCAAAACTTTGTTAGTGCATAATTAAAAAAAATTTGATCTAAACTAATAAAACATGGTTTCCATGAAGAATTTGTGATGTACTTTTGATATTTCTTGTGAAAAATATTTGCTGCATTTGGAAATTTCGAAATCTGTTCTTATTTATATGTATTGACGAGCCCTCCACTGTATATCAGACGTCATAGGAAACAAGTCTTGGGAGCCATTATATGAATATAATTAATTTGGGTTGCATTTTCAGAAACTGAGTTTGTATTGAGAAATGATTTAAAGACTGGTTAAGTTTCATGTTTTTTAAAAATGTCTATAACATTGTGTTTGTACCATCTGCCACTTCCTGTTTCAATGTATGGTGTCACCCTTTTTATCTTGTTAAACAATACTTAACTTCACAAATCCAACTCATACAGGGTAGATGTGCTTTACTTTCCTTGTATTATCTTATTTCATGTGCTTCTTAAATCTTTAATTATTCTTAAATTTTTAATCCTATATTATGTGTGTTAATCTTGATAAATTTATTTTAATAGTTAAAATGGATTGAGTCTATTCGTCTCAAACTGTTCACTCGACGAATTTCCTACTTGTTTGGCATACCACCAGAATTAGGCCTACCGCCCCCATAACATATTGCATGTCTGCGTAGTATTTTTTGTTTAGGTATATAAAAAATAAACGATCTTAATCTGGAAAGGAGGAAAAAAAGTGATAAAGTATAAAACTCCCAAGAGACAAACCTTAGTAAAAATAAATAAATAAAACACCTAGTACGTTTTTTTCGTTAGAAATAACGGAGTAATACTTGATATTTGGTATTTACTACAGAAAATAAGCAAATGCTAAAAAATGCAAAACAGATTCAAATATTTTTGAATGATATGAAAGTGGATGATTTATTAGACTTTATATTTTATTTTATTTTGCTTTTTCTATCGTTAAACTTTGTTTTCCGTTTATTTTGAAACTTTTGCATCAGGGAACAATTTTTTAGGTGGAGTATTGGCGCATTCATTTTGTATATGATTGGAAATATTTTATAATTGGTAAATGAAAAGGGACTTGTTTTCGAATATGAATAAAGACTAAAAATACCATTATGGTATCCGAACACGTTGAATAGGTCGATTTCCGCTAAAACTTGAATTTTCCGAAAATTCGTTTATTGGATAGACCAGTCTTTAAGCTATCCAAAACAGGTTTACTTTTATCTCTACTTTTATTAGAATTCAATGTATTAATATTTTTCCTATTGATCAGTAAACCGGAAGTGAGCATTTAAATAACCGGAAGTACCGTTTTAAAGGGCTAAAAATATGTTAAAAATTTGTATGAACCCAAATTTAGCTTCAAATACTGGAAATGTTTTCCACAGAAAAATACAAAATAACAATGAAAGTTGTAACAGTGTTTTATGGAAATTTGTACCTAAACATGTCTTTGTTAAACTCTGAATCCTCAGATTTGGTATATATATGTCTGTAATACATTTTAACGAAGGTTTTATAGGATTACCGGATACCATTAAAGTTGTTGGAGTGTATCCGATTGCAAATTCAGTTAAAGCATTTTCTGAGCTCGACAAAGAAAGAACAAATTAATCTAAGCAACATTCACTGTCAAATGAAAAAATAGCCAGAAAAAAATTAAATGGTTAAAATATTAAAATATGAGGAAGAAGAAGGTGTGTACTATGAGGAAGAAAAATGTATGTACTATGAGGAAGAAGAAGGTATGTAATATGAAAAAGAAGAAGATGCCTATAAATGTTGTGAATTTTAAGTATATACGTCTGCAAGTTATTATTAAAACAAGTTACTGTATACTTTAAATGTATTTTTCTCAAAACTGATTTTTACTCAATTGTTGCTCATTTCAAATAAAATAACTCAGAATATAATTATTATATTACATGAAATTTGATGAAATTTTCCTTTATGATATTTTCCAGTGAATGAAATAAAAAAATCTAGATCGTTCGAATAGTTTTTAATTTAAGGTATTCGACAACGTTCGAAGCAAAATTTTTGAAAAACTGGATTTCTTAGAAACTATGTATGGTTTTTAGATGTATTGTCAATAATAAACCCTATAAATGCAAAAACAGTTATTTCAAAATATAATATATTTTGAGAAATGGGGAAAATTGGTAATTAATTTTAATGAAATTCAATCAAAATGGTTTACACTCTACACAAAATTATAATGCACCAATCTTATTTTTCTTTGCACTCAAGTTATAGAATACAATGATGAATGAAATGAACCAAAATCTATGAAAAAGTTTGAGTTGCAAAGAAGTTATGGGTAAAAATATGCACATATATGCATTTTTACCGTGGATTTATAACTTAATTTTTCTAAAAACACCCATAAATGAAAAAGTATTTCACCAACAATAAAGCTTTTGGTTCATCTCATTATTTAAAAGACATGCTGAAATGTAAATATCTCTATTAGTTTTGGGGATATCATGTTAACGGTAGAGAATTTTTACGAAAAATAATGTTTTCAGAAAATTGAAGCTAAAGAAAACTGAAGAAAACTATGTGATCTTGGATGATAGTTCAGGTCTTCCTTTTCTTAGAAAAAATAAACTGTTTTGGTAAGAGAATAGTCTGAACTATAAGAAATAATAAGAATTTTAAAAAAATCGCTAATGTGGTCGATAATCAGCATTTTTAACGTAGTCGGATACCTTAAAGCCTAGTGTTTGAATAATGTCATAAATTTACTAAAACTTTCTAGATAAATTTTCAACTGATTGGATATTGTTTATTTATTATTAGAATCCTTCGATTGCAGCTCATTCCGCAGAGAAAACTGTGTAGTTTATTTTGGTATGTTAGGATGAGAATAATAGTTTTGGGTGATGAAAAATTGAAGTTTTATAAGAATTTGCGTAACGTTACCAAAAGGTAATTTTGAAAGAGGTTTAATGTTTATTTCAGATACTGATATCCTATTACTAATTTTAAATAGTCTCAAACCCACAAATATATTACCATGTTTTTCTCAAAAAGTGCTCCGAACGTGTTTGGATATTTTAAGTTCGTTTTTCATTTTGAGTCTCAACATTTAATAATATCTCAAACTTTTTGAGAATTGTAATTGCGTGTTCTTTTCACTGCAGTTTGTCTTTGCGTTCTAATATTTTAAATTAATACTTGCTGATTAAAGATAAAAATTAGGAAAAGGCGTTATTAATTAAATCAAGGAAATTATACTAAACATAACTATCTTTTTTTACCCTAAATGTAATAAAAAAAGCTTTCACTTTTATGAAAATACAAAAAAAGGTTTCCTTGTAAGTCCATGTATTGATTTTTTTCCACCCTCACGAGATTTAGAGTAGATTTTTAATGGATTTTTTATCTAGTAAGTAAATAGATGGCACAGAATGTTTTTATTGATCTGTGTATTATTCTGCGAATCGATTCACCACATGTTTGTATCACTCCTTTCAGCAACTTTATAATCTGACAAGCAGTTACTCTATCTTCGCTATCCTCAATGATAAACCTTTTCTCTCATATGTCTAAAATGTAATCTATGGTACTAGCATTCAGATCTAAATATGACACATATGAAAGAAAATATAATAGTACCCAGCTCTTACTATGCTCTCAAGAATGCGACAGGTGCTCTGATTAAACTAGACGCCAATGAGAAAAGCTATTCATGGTTTGCTGAAAAGAACTCATTTTATGAATGGAGTTGAAATTATAATAATACAATCGATATTTACAATAGAAAGCTTCAAAATGATCAAATTTATATACGTGATATTCAATGACGATAAATGAGTTCTTAACACTAAAAATTAATTCAATCCTCAACACAAGAAACAATTTTTCTGTAAAAGCGAGAATTGTCCACATAATAATTTATGAATCGATACAATTTTTTTAAGTATTTGCAAAGGATCATTTGGATTACATTTAATCAAACAATAAAAATTGTTTGAATAAATGTTATGAATTGCAATGAATTGTTATTCAATTCATAACATTAATCAGATGAGATGAAAAAATATTCTAACAGTCTTGAAACAATTATTAAAAGAAATTAATTTCTCATTCGATATATGGAAGTAAATCTTTTTTTCGCTTTAATTTAATGTAAAGAAAATAAATCTCCTTTCGACTTTACATTTTTTTGTTCCATTAAATGTATAAAACAACAGCTAATCGAAATTAAGAAGTATAATTAATATCGTAATATTAAATGGATTCTTCACGAAATGAAATAGAACGGTCGATTCAAGTTTGCAGGATTTTTAATTCCTTTATTTTTTTCCTTTGGAAAGAAATTTTCAACGGAAAATTTATTTTACATTTATCTCCTCAGTTTTTTCTTATAAGATTTCATAAATTTTTATATTTCCAACTTTCTAAAGTAACTGAAGAAAATCATTTTAGAAGTATTCGAATCAATTAAAGTTTTAAAAAAATGGAAGATGGGAAAAATGACAATGATAAAAAATCAATTATATAAAACAAAAATGAAAAACAATTGAAAAAAAAAGTCTTATGTTCTTCATATTTTTTTTTTTCTTTTCTGGAAATTCATACATTATAACTTATTCTGAATATTTAAATATATTTTATTCTCTGAAAAAATAGAATACTATGACTTGATTTAAAAATATATCAATAATGTTTGTCTTTATCATTTTAAATTTTTACTTTATTTATATTTTTATATTCTTTATTTTTATAATTGTTACAGATATCAAACTAAACCAAATGAAATTTCCACTTGTGATTCAAGTCAATTGTATTTTCACTAAAAAAAATGCATGGCAAAATTATATATCTCATTAATTTGTTACACTTACTAACAGAAATTTACAAAAAATAAATTAATTAATTAAGTACGTGCTAGTGATATCATATTCAATAATAACATTTTGAATTTCCATGTTATCTTGTTAAGAGTTAATTGTCTTTTGAATGGAATTATTTTAATAAAATCGATAATAAAAAGATTTTCTTTTGACCTTTCCTTTTCACCTTTGATTAATCATCATAGGGATAAAATAAATAAACTGATTTGCAATTGTACACTAATTATTTATTCATTGGAAATGAAGCATTAGGCACCGATTCAAATCATGGAAAATTACTGTAACTACTGAAACTATCGTAAATAGATATGCATTTTATTCGATAACGTAAACAAAAATAATGTAAAAATTATTGAAGGAGATAAAAAAGACCAAGAAGATATTTTAAGTGTTATTGGCACTTTTTTAGAAAATAAAAATATTTTTTTAAAAAAAATATCATATTTGCTACTTATTTTTTATTAGATCTTGATAAAATTACAAGAAAGTCCTAATTCAATAAAATTTTAAATCTTGTACCATTAACAGTATGATCTTTTCACGTGATGTCACTGTCAATGGAAAACACCCTTGTGCACGTAATCAAACACCTAACCTTATTACTTTCCAAGTTCTGGAAAGTTATGATCTTTTCTTTATTTTGATAGATGCATAAATATTTTACATATTGTGCTGAGATAGTTAATTTTATGAATATCACATGAGCATGAATTATTTCCAACAAAAAATAGTTAAGGAAGATGGATAGTTTTGTTATGGTAAAAAGATAATGGCCACTGACGAATAATACTATATCGTTTACGTATCGATTCAAAGTAAATATGAGCATTTTCACCAAATTTCTAATCTGAGTTTCTCTTACGAGGTAAATTGATATTATAAACTATTATTAATGCAAAGCAAGTTATTTTCAAGTTAACTTCTTTTATATATATATATATATATATATATATATATATATATATATATATAT